>JAVJHY010801765.1:0-10358 GCA_035593235.1 Phascolosoma agassizii | reverse complement strand
GTACGACCAATGCGCCTGATAATGGCTCGAGCAATCGATGTAGTTGTTCGAGTGGCCAGTGAAAATCACTAACGATAAAAGTCAGTGCTGACTTACCAGCAACGGATTCAACACAGCGTGACAATCCATCGGTGCTGGCTCTGGATGAATTGGTCGGTTTAGAAGACAGAATCAACTCTGCCATGGATTGTCCGATTCCGCGTCCGAATCTTGCGGGCATTGAAAGATCTTCACGTTGAATGGAATCGAATGCCTCGAGACTAACAGAATCACCAAGTCCTCCGGCACTAAAGCCCAGCGCTTGCAGAAATTCAGCTGCAACGTGCAGCTTGTTCTGTCTGGTGCCATAGTGCATTGACGGCGATACATCGACAATTGCTGATACCGTTATCGCTGCGCGTTGCTTGTTAACACGGACCAGCCATTCTTTCTTAATATTGTTAATACTTGCGCGTAAATCGAGACGCCGTGGATCAGGTTGATCCATAAGCTTCGCATGTGATACGAAGTTCATTCCTGCACCGTGGCTATTGCTGCGATGCGCCCCTGGCCGAGCGCTGTGCGTGTTGCCCGGTAACCGGTAAACAAACTCAGCGGTCGCTTTATTCATCATGGAGAGGCCACCACATTCATGATCGAGCGTATCAGGGCTGGTGCAATATACGATCTGCGCAATTCGTATATTGGTTGGAAAAATATACGGTGCCCCAGAGCCGACGGTAATACGGTGTGAACATCTTCGGGAACTACGTACTCCCGATCATTCATCCATGCAACTACGCGTGCCGAACGCACCAATGCGCTCATCCCGCGAGGGCTGGCACCGGCGAGAATCAGTCGATCCATTTCCACCCCATCAACTGAGATTCCAAATTTAGTGGGTGATTCACTGGCACGCCATAACTCCAGCAGATATTTCTCTATCACCGGGCTTGTCTTTATCGTCTGCTGAATAGCATCGCCAACATCGTTGAGTTGATCGCCGGGACATAGGCCGTATTGGACCGCGTTTATGAGAGAGTCGGCGTTGTGATAGGCAGTGTCTATGATCAGTGATCGACGGATTTCGTTGTCTTCCGGTGTTCCCATATTAAGCTCAAACATGAATCGATCACGCGCGGCGGATGCAAGTTCGAAGGTTTCCTCTTTCTCAATTTTGTTGCGATCTGCAAACACTGTCATGTGTGGAAATTGGAATTCTCTATTGAATGCAGAGACTGATCGTTCAGCCATCGCGCGTAGTAGTAGTGATTGTACCTGCGGACGTGCGCGATTAATTTCGTTGAAGAAAAAGGTGGTGAGCTGCTCACCGTGGCGGAGCAGAGGTCCCGGATCAATCCTCGGTTGGCCTTCTGAGTCTACATAGGTGTGGTAGACCAGATCGTTGGGCATTAAGTCTATGGTGCCCTCAGTACGCTCGAACTCGCCGCCCGCAGCACGAGCGAACGCGCGCAATACTGTTGTTTTACCGACGCCAACATCGCCTTCCAGCAATACGTGTCCTCGAGCAAACAGAGCAACGTTGATCAGTCTGATCAGGGACCTCTGGCCAATTACAACTTCGTTGATCGCTGTTTCTGTAACCTGTGCATGCTGTCGCCAGTCGGCAAGGTAGTGATCTGTAGTCAAGCTGTTTTTCCCCTCTTGCCAATTCCGCCACTAATGACGGATGACTAATAATAAAGTTGCGATACCAGATCTTTATGCCAGCACTTTTGACTTTCCTGCAAAAGGCCGGTTAACGATTCACCGATTGGTCGAACGCTGGATATTAAATTGTCAAAAATATCGCCACTTTGTTTACGATTCCCAGTGACATCAGGAGATGCCAGGTTGATCAATTCTAACCGGGTATTTTCGTCTACTAACGAAAGCAGAATTTGATCATAGCATTGTAGAAGCACATCGTAATCTAACTGCTGATGTGATTGATATTGAATTGAAAGCCGTTCCAGTGGTGTCAGCTTGAGTCCGTATTCAAGATGAGAGATCAGTTCATTGGTGGAGACCGGACCGGAACAGACCAGCCCTAACAACGCGACGTAACTGACTAATCTCGAATGGTTCATCTTGATTTCGCGCAGATACCAAGAGTCGTGTTCTGTCCTTGTATAGTCAAATTGATGCAATATACTATAGGATCGAAAATACCGAATTAGATCGCCCACGAGGTAGCGCGATGGCGTGATTAGTTCGTGGATTTCACCTGCAGTAGTGTACCAGCACAGAATATCCCTTATTAGTTGCGCATACTTTTGTTCGTTACTAACAGGCCATGCGTCTAATAATAGCTGCATCCGAATGCCGAAGACGTGACGAGGATATTCGAGGTTTCCCAGTGCCAGCGGATCACAGAGTTGTTCGACAGATACCGGACGCATGAATATTCCATGGGGTTCAGGTTTGGCGATGCCGAGGGGTGCCAGCAACTCCCAGACATAACGAATACAGTCGGACCCTTGATCGCCGTCATCGAAGACAGCATTTTCGACAATTACCACCAAGTCCAGATCGGATAGTCCTGCGGCCTCCATGCGCCCGTAGGAACCAGCCGCTGCCAAGGCTACTATTCCATGCTTGTCAAACTCCATGGAGGAAAGGCACTGCTTTATTTTCTCCAGCTGAATCTGCGAATATTGCCATTGCTTGAACAGTGTGGGAGCACGCGATGAAAAATTGGGAATCTCGCAGTAACGATGCTGAGGATCACAAAATACATTGGTTTTTGACTTCACGTGCCGATTATTGCGCAACTCGTAGTTCGTCGTCCAGACAAGTTACATCAAATTAAAGTAAGATGTTCGTATGCAGTGGGCAGAACGAACAGAAATTCCAGGTTATGGATTCTGTTCAGTATCAGACTGTTTATCCTAAACTTAAAATCGGCGGAGCATGGGAATTTGTCACTTCTCGATATAAACGGTGTATCTATCCAGAATGAGTACTCAGAGACGTTCAGCGCACGATTGTGTAGAGTTCTGATTACCAGTATTAATGACAAGTGGGCACTTGAGGCTGCGTTGGAAACCAAGGGTCTGGGAAGGTCAGCAACGGCGCCTCCCTGCGAAGCTACTCTTGAGCGTCGTGTGGATCCAAAAGACACACCTGACGGTCGACCTGGCTATATTGTGCAAATGATGGATCGTAAGCTAGAACACCTGTCGAAGTGCGTAGCGCTACGATTGCGTAAAGGCACTCTGCCCAATCCGCAGACTAGCGTATTCGACTGGTTGCCAGATCATATGGCCGAAGACTATATCGATCTGGAAGGCTCTGTCATACAACGGTTTGGCGACGGTTATGAGAAAGAAGTTGAGATGTATGATGGACGTCTGATGTACCAGGTGCCGAGAATGGATGGCATCTTCCACGTTCAGCGTAAACTTGCAGTGACAGAAGCTGTTACTGGAGGCATGTTCCTGATACTGGCTACCAGTGTTGAAACTGCGCTAGAAGCTGCTGAACGATCGTTAGAGGCTACCGCTGAGGTTCCCCAGGTTATTGTTAAGTGTGCCGCGAGCGGATCAAAGGTCGGTGCAAAAAACTATACAGACATGGTTGCGACAACCAATCATACTTATTGCCCGAGCTTAACGGACCTGGATGATAGTCAAATTGGCAGCGACGTAGGTTGCATCTACGAAATTATAGTCAGTGCACCCCGCGAACAGCCGGTTCGCGACGGTATGAGGGCAGGCATTGAAGCTGCCACAACTGCGCCTGGTGTACTGGCTATACACACAGCAAACTACGGTGGGAAACTGGGTAAAGGTAAAATTCAATTGCACAGTTTGTTTGAACCTGCACTCTAAAGATACCACAAGACTGACAGTAACTGATTGTGGTTTTTAATTCTCCATGAAAAAACAAGTATCCGTCACTGCCCACGCTCGACTACACATGGGTTTTCTGGATTTACACGGGAGACTGGGACGCCAATTTGGCAGTATTGGCGTCCCGATCGAAGATCTGGCTACCTGCGTTACTGTGACACTGGCAAGTGATTCGCAGGATTCAGGCGTGGTAGCAACCGGAACCGATTCAATTCGGGCGAGCAAATTTGGCCAGGTGATTCGAACGGCTTTTGACGTCAATGAGAAACTACAGATACACGTGCAGGGTGCTATCGTTCCGCACTCAGGTTTAGGCTCTGGTACCCAGCTCGCTCTCGGAGTTGGGCTCGGAATCAGTCGCCTACTGAGGCGAAATGACAGTCCGGAGGAGATCGCGCTTCTATTGGGTCGGGGCAAGCGATGCTCTATCGGAGTCAACAGTTTCAAACAAGGTGGATTTCTGATCGATGGCGGTAAAGGGGAGAAAAATAGGCTCCCACCCCTTCTGAACCGCTTGCCATTCCCAGCGGACTGGCGGTTGCTATTGTTATTCGATAAAAATCACACGGGAGTGCATGGTGAGCAAGAAAGATCAGCGTTTCGCGATCTGGTGCCGCTGTCAGATAATGCGGTAGGTCACTTGTGCAGATTGACTTTGATGCGACTACTGCCAGGATTGGTTGAACAGGATGTGTCGGCGTTCGGAGCGGCAGTAACCGAAATGCAGGAGATCGTTGGCGATCACTTCGCGCCTGTTCAGGGTGGTCGATTTGCCAGTCCGATAATTGCAAACTGGTTGGGCTGGTTTCAAGAACACGGCGCACCTGGTGTGGGTCAGAGTTCGTGGGGACCCACCGGCTTCATCGTTTGTGCATCGGAGAAGCAGGCCAACGATTGGCTGAATTTGGCCGCGGCAGATCTCGCTTCAGACCAAGTCGAGGTATTACTGTGCAAAGCGAAGAATGGCCCAGGCATTATTGATACGTGCTAGGTTTAGACATATTTTCTTAATTTTGGTAATAGGAAATGCAAAAAAATATCCTGCATATGCTATTTACTGGTGATCACGCCAGCCCTTTCGATGTCAATATGGCGGTTGACTCAGGCTACGATGTGATTGTGCCTTACGACAGTATATCCGTCGTAGACGTGAAACCACTGGTACAAGACTGCATTTATTCCCGACCACCTGGTTATTTTAATCACACAGGAATTTTTATTGGTGGTAATGATGTTAATCAGGCAGCACAGATGCTGACCGCGGCAGGTGAGGCGATGTTCGAGCCGTTTGTGGTGTCGGTGTTCGCTGATCCCAATGGCGCATATACTACGTCAGCAGCGATGATGGCTCTGGTTGAGCGGCATATGCGAGCCGGTGGACATGAACTGACGAACAGTCGGGTGGTTATTTTTGGCGGGGGACCCGTGGGTCTGTGTGCTGCTGTTTTAGCACATCAACTAGGTGCTCAACCTGTATTAGCACAGTTAACGCCTGGATCAGATTCGAAGCGAGCTGCGATTGATGAATTTCTGGATCGATATGATACCTCTGCCGAACGGTGTGATGCGCAAACCCCAGAAGGGAAATCTGCTGCACTTCAGGGCGCAGACGTCATTGTATCCACCGCGAGGGCTGGCATGGAGGTACTGTCCGCCGCAATTCTTGATCAACACTGCGTCGCCAAAGTAGCTGCAGACGTCAATGCCGTTCCGCCAGCCGGCATCGCAGGTGTTGGTGCGCATGACAACGGCACTCTATTAGATATTCCAGCTGGAGAGTGTCTGGCGATTGGTGCGTTGGCTATCGGTAACATCAAGTACCAGACGCAACAGAATCTGTTTAAAAATATGTTGCAATCAGAAACCAGGCTGCTGCTGGATTTTTCCGACGCCTATGCAAAAGCGGTGGAACTGGTTAGTGGCTGAGCAATCCTATATAAGCGTTAATCACCTTGCTAATCCGTTGGTCGACAGTCTGATAGACGCTAGCGCACCACTGCGTATAGAAAATAGTATTCTGGACTGCGGGAGTCGACTGATCGATGCCGGTGTGAATTGCATCGGAAGCATCGACGCGGGAATTCGAATTGCGGAGATATGTATGGCTGGCCTCGGTTCAGTCAGCCTTGCCGTATCGTCGCAGTTTCAACACTGGCCATGGAATGTGATGGTCACAACCAGTCAGCCAGTGCTGGCGTGCCTGGCCAGTCAATACGCTGGTTGGAGCCTTTCTGTTGCGAATGACCAGCAAGCTTACCGTGCGATGGCATCCGGCCCGGGAAGGGCGCTTGCCGATAAAGAGGCTCTCTTTTCGGATATCGGATATCGCGATACCGCTGAATCCGCAGTACTGGTGCTCGAAAGCGACCGGTTACCACCCTCTGAGTTAGCAGAACAAATTGCCAAGGACTGCTCCATCGAACCCGCTAGTTTGACACTCATTGTGACGCCTACAGCGAGTCTTGCAGGTGGTGTACAGATCGCTGCCAGGGTGGTTGAAGTATCTCTTCACAAGGCGAACGAACTCGGTTTTTCAATTGAACATATAGTTGATGCATTGGGTACAACGCCGCTACCTCCTGTCGCAAGCAGCATGATGAGTGCGATGGGGCGTACCAACGACACCATACTGTATGGGGGACAGGTGCACCTGTATGTTACTGGTAGCGATAACAATGCCAAAGACTTTGCTCAGGCATTGCCGAGCAACAACTCGCGAGACTATGGAAAACCCTTCGAACAGGTCTTTGCCGACTATAACCATGATTTTTTTAAAATCGACGGCAGTCTTTTCAGCCCTGCCCAGGTAGCGGTAACGGCATTGGAGAGTGGTAAAACTTATCATGCCGGTGAGCTTAGCGAGGCGCTGATAGATAGGTCGTTCGGTTTTGCGCAGAGCTGAGCTGGTCCAACGGGCCTATCAAAAAGCCTGTGCTCTTGACGTTTTAGCTCTGAAACCGGGTAATGTGAGTCAATACAACGCCGGACACGGAATGACTCAGGAGGACTTCTACGAGAGTGCAGAGCTTACAGCACCTCTCCTTTGTCAGCCGGGAAGATCCATAGGTGACATTATTAGGGCGTGTGCGGAGGTGACGTTTACCGGGGTGGGGTGCAACACCAATTTAGGAATTATATTATTATGTGTACCTATTGCCCAAGCCGCCCATGCATGCCAAACTGTTGAAGAACTGCAAGGAAGGGTGTCGCAGCTAATTGAGAAGGCTGATGTTAGCGATTCGCAAAGTATATTCGATGCAATTTCGTTGATGTCTCCAGCGGGGCTCGGTACCAGTGAGCATCACGATGTCCGACAACGAGCTGAAGCAGCGCTCATGCAGGTTATGCAAGTCAGTGCAAATCGGGATCGAATTGCTTGGCAATTCGCCCATAATTTTGACGATATATTTACAGTTGGAAATAGGTCTTTTTTACGGTCGTATGGACAATGGTATTGTGGCTATGGAACCGAGCTTGAAAATGCCGCTACCGCGGTGTTTCTAGATTTTTTATGCACATACCCAGATTCACATATTGCCCGTAAACATGGCGCGTGCATGGCGGATGTTGTTCGCGATGAGGCCCGAATAAAAAGGGAAGAGTATTATTCGCTGGAACCAGGTTAGCCGAGGCATAAATTTCTGCTTGCTTTTGACAGCGATTTAAAATTTCGGGGAATCAATCCCGGTACCAGTGCAGATTTGACTGTGGCGACGTTGTTTGTATCACTCATTTCACTTTGGTGGTAAACGAATAGTCTGAGTTTAATCGGCTAGTGACCGGACAATAGAACGTGCTTGCACGTGTGAACTACAATCTAATTTTTTGAGGGATACACTCATGGCGAAAATTAACAATGTAAGAGTTGGCGAATCTCTGGTCGGAGACGGAAACGAGATAGCGCATGTCGATCTGATTCTGGGCCCGCGTGGTTCAGCAGCAGAAACCGCATTCTGTAATGGTTTAGTGAACAACAAGGACGGATTTACCAGCTTGTTGGCAGTGGTATCTCCAAACTTGCCCTGCAAACCCAATACGATGATGTTCAACAAAGTCACCATGAAAAACGGCACTCAAGCCGTTCAGATGTTTGGCCCTGCCCAAAGAGCGGTTGGTCGTGCCGTTATGGAATGCGTCAGTGAAGGAACGTTACCGGCTGATGAGGCCGATGATTTGTATATTTGTGTGGGTGTATTCATCCACTGGGATGCAACTGATGATGCCAAGATTGAGGATTTTAACTTCAGAGCAACCAAAGAAGCGATTGAACGGGCAGTGTCTGGTAAACCAACTGTTCAGGAAGTACTTGCTGACAAGAATGCCGAGCATCCCTTCGCGGCTAACAATTCATAGTATAAACGCATTCTGACGTTAGTTTTTGCGGCACCTCATGGGTGCCGCGTCTTATTTACATCAAAGCATGCAAATAATTGTTGTTCCGCAGTATTTTTCTCATCGCAATAACCAGCATTATTTATATCGCCTCTGTCCGGGCTGTTCAATAGGTACAGGTGCTTCAAATGCATCGACGCCCTATCGAGCAACGTATTCCCACTCACCATGGTCAGTATAGGATCGCCGCCCAGTAGGGTGAGATTCAGAGTCAGATATAGGCGATCGAGTAATTTGCTTGTCAACATCGAGTGGAGCATTTCAGGGCCGGTCTGTAGATAGACGTTCTGCGCGCCGATACGTTGTAGTACCTGGTAAAGCTGATCAGCAGTCACCAGACCAGGTTGCTGAGTATTGTGTACATCGACGCCTGATTTTTCGAATTCCTTGATTCGTGTTTTATCAGCGTCGGAGCCCGTTATAATGGTGACAGGTTGATTCACCACGCAGATTTCTTTAGGCAGACTAAAATTCAGTGTTCGGCTGACAACAACCAATTTCGGTTGACTGGCCAGATGTTGATGCCTTCGCCATTCACTGAGGTAACGGTTATTGGCGGTGCTTGGAATTTGTAATATATTGCCGTGATCGCCAGAACTAAGTGCCCGCAGATATCCGCTATGAGTTATCAGGCAATCAGCATGTGCCTGTAACTCCTTAAACATTAACCAATCTGCCGGTGTCGTCAGGTGCGAAGGTACCTGCCATTCTCCACTTTTTTCGATCAAGGCAATACGGCCATCCAGACTGGAGACAAAATTTGTGTATATATAGGGTTTCCCGTTAGCAGTTTGACTACCGATTTTTTCAGCCAGATACAAGCCACGAAGGCGGCACTTGCCAGTGTCTGGCGGGTATAGTTGATGAAGTTCAGATTCGGTCATGTAAAATAATATTTTGAACGAAAGCGGTCGATGTTAACCGAAATATTACCTGCGAACTACCATACATGATTTGCAAACACGTGCCGGAACATAATGCGTGTGCTTGTGGTAAAGAGATTTCGGGCATGCTCGATCGTATCGCCCTGTGCAACGATATGTATCCATATTTTACACGCCCCCTGTTCTGACTAATCGATGATAACGGTTGGACCGTTACCGACAGACAATGAGAAAGAGAGAGCATGCTCGTCGCTGGCGTGAATGGACACGAGGTGATCTATCTGGAGTGCTTCCAGAGTGGTGTTGAAAGCTGCCGGGTCCGGATGACCGAGATGGATGGCCTCCAGGTTAATACCGAGATTTTGCATACCTGCACTCGGGTGTTCGCCCGGTGCCCATTCGATAAACGCAGGCAGAAGTCCCTGTTCCGGAAGACTTCCGTCGACAGGTACGGTCAGACGCCATGACAGTTCACCGCGAGTTAGATTAACAGGCTCCCCAAGATCGACAGGACTGTTTTTTAATAGGGAATCAAGGTCTGTGGTATTAACCACCCAGCACAATGCACGGGGACGGATTGCGAGTCGGCTCTGTGTGGCGGGATCATCGAGGGAAAACCAGCGAGTACGCGCCGGGGCTGGTGCGTCAGGATCTACCGCAATTATCTCGACAAAGCGTTGATGACCTGCTTGTGCAACGCAATTATGGGTACTCATCAGCGGATGTTTTCCGCCGCTGGGTAGCTTGACGCCTAAATAGTTCTGTATGTCTACTGTGCCTTGAGCCAGCGAGTTCGCACCTATTGCTACATGATCGATGACGTTTTCCATCATGTTAAGTTGTAGTGGTCTTGATTCGGGCTGAGATCTTGAAAAATCACCAAAAGTTATAATACAAGCAACGTAATCTATGGCATAAGCACTTACATAGGCCTTGGTGACTTTTCCTTCTGCATGGAGTATGATTTAAACAAAATATTCAATGAACCAAATCTCGAACAAAACAACATATCGCTTGGTTTAAGATTTGATTTATAGAGAAAATAATCAAAGACATAATATTTGATTTAGGGTTTTTTTAATTCCTCTATATTTTATCTGTATGAAACAATACCTTTGTGTTTTCATTTTGATCCCATGCAATTAACATCTTTTATCAGCTCACAGACAAATCTTCCAATAAAGGGAATTGAAAACACAATTGAACTCTTGAATCAAGATTGTACTGTCCCCTTTATCTCCAGATATAG
>JAVJHY010800719.1:6690-17000 GCA_035593235.1 Phascolosoma agassizii | reverse complement strand
TTTCGACGAAAGAGTTCCGCTGTGGAGCCAAAACCCAATGAAGTCTGGGAGAGCGAGCGCCGGGTGAGCGACGCCATCGGACGGCTCATCGAGTTTTGGGGTTTCAAACGCCACATGGGCCGTGTTTGGACCATCCTCTACTTGAGTGACACTCCACTGAGCGCGAAAGACCTCCAAGATCGTCTGGGGCTCTCCGCCGGTAGCATCTCGGCAACGGTGAACGACCTGCTCGCGTGGAGCGTCGTCAAGAAGACCTGGCAAAAGGGCGAACGCCGTGAGTACTTCGTCGCCGAAGGCAACTTTTGGAAAATGATCTCGCGTGTCTTCGAAAAACGTGAACGCGTCGAGATCCTCGATGCCATCGACGCGATGGAGACCGCGCTCGAGTACGCGCAGGCGAAGGCCGAATCCGGCGAGGGCGCGACCCGCCGCCGAGCCGAGTTGCAGATCGAGCGCATCGCACAGCTGCTGGAACTCGCACGACTCGGCAGGGCGTTGCTCGATGCGCTGGTCAAACGCGCACGTGTGGACGCCACGCCGCTGATGGCCATCCTTCTTGGCAGGAAGGAGTAGGCAGACATGACGGGGCGCACGAGTTTGGCCGAAGAGGTGCTCGAGCACCGGCTGATGCGCCTGGTGTTGGCGATTCTGATCATCGTGTCGGTGATCCCCTTTGACGCGATGGAACGTCAGCTTCGGCCGTTCTTTCTCGCCGTGTTTGGCGCTGAGCTCATCGTGCGGCTGGGGCTGATCGCCACGCGAAAGGTCCGCCCAACACGCGCGGATTGGGCCTTCATCGCCTTCGATGTGCTGGCGCTGGTGAGTTTCCTGCCACTCGAAGCCATGTTCGGTCGCGAGGCTCGCTGGCTGCGGGCGTTTCGGTTGGTCCGCTTGCTGGTGCTCATTCGCTTCACCCAGGCATTGGCGCGGGATCTATGGCGGGTGTTGACGCGTCGCGAGCAGTTACAACAGCTCTCCTTGGTCACGCTCGGCGTGTTTTCGCTTTCGTTCGTGGGTGCGGTGGTGGTGGGGCAACTGGGCGTTCGCCACGACTTCGATGCCTCGGGAGTGGCCGGAAACGAGAGTTTTTGGGATCAGATCTGGTGGAGCTTTCGGCAGGTCGAGAGCCCGGACAACTTGGTTCAGACGTTGAGCGCTCAGCCGGTGGCGCTGGTGACCTCGCTCGTATTGACCATCTTCGGCATCTTCATCTTTTCGTATTTGATCGGTGTCGGCGCCAACGTCGTGGAGCAGGTGCTGCGGGCAGAGAGGCGCCGCCCAGTCGGTTACCGCGGCCACACATTGGTGGTGGGTCCAGTCCACCGAAGCGAGTTATTGGTGCGCGAGTTCGTGCGGATCTATGAAAAGAACCGCGCGCTGCGCCAGATAGGTCCACGCGAGATTTGGGGTTGGCTGGTACTCGGTCACGGTCGCCCGCGGCGTCAGGCGTTGCCTCGCATGGCGCTGCTGGGCGAGCTCGATCATCCGCCGGCGTATCTCTACGAGGCGGGCATGCGTTGGGTGGTGTATCGCCAGGGCGAGGGCGCCGATCCGGAGGCGCTGGCGCGCGTGAACATCGATCGCGTCAAACGGGTCGTGCTGCTGGCGCCCACCAAATCCGCCGACCCAGACGCGATCACTCTTGCGCGGCTCGCGGCGATTCGCGCCTGCAATCGCCACGCGCATGTGTTCGTGGAGGTGCGTGAGAGCCGCAACGAGGCATTGGTCAAAGCCGTGGGCGGTCCGGGTACGTTCCCACTCGACTCGACGCGCTTTTTGGGGCTCTTTCTCTGTCATCACCTCATCGTGCCGGGTATCGAGTCGTTGCTGGACGAGCTGCTCTCGGCACGTGGCTCGGAGATGTACACGCATCTTTTCGTCGACGCCTGGGAGCGGCGTGGTCTCAGCGAGCTCACCGACGTCGACTTCGCCGAGCTTGCCGCGTACGCGCACCGGGAAGCTGGCGTGACGCTCTTGGGCAGCTTTGTCGGTTCGGAGATCCAGCGCGGCACCCACGCGCTGGTGCCGGCCGACCAGGTCGTGCCTTGGGTGAACCCACTAGAACCTCGGCCAGGTCGAGGTTCAGACCCCAAAGGCGTGATTCCAGCTGGGGAATTCCAGGGGTTCTTTGGCATCGCGGACACGTATCTGCCCATGCGCCAGCTCGCCCGAACCGTACTGGCGCGCCGGGCGAAATCGACGCGACGTGAGGGTGCAGCCACGGCGCTCATGCGGCGAGTGGCGTTGAGCGAAGAACGACCGCCGCGACGGGTGCTGGTCATAGGCTTCAGCCCGGCGCTTGGCCCGATGATCGACGCGCTCGCTCACTTCGTGCCGGAGGTCGAAGTTCGGGTCGTGCTCGACGGCCCACTCGAGTCTGCGCGCAAACAGGCCGAGCTTCTGGATACGTCGCTGGACGATGTCACCGCCAAGGTGCTCGAGCGGGACGGTCGGCTGCGGGTGTTTCACGAGCCCGAAGACCTGGCGACGTTGGCCACGCGCCATGTGAGCCCGAACGGACTGGACGCGGCGGTGTTTCTTTCGGACGACGACGCAGCTGATCCCGACGCGACCACGACGCTACGCGTGCTGCATTTCGTGCAGGCGTTGCCAGTACCCTCGGACTACCGACTCTTGGTCGAACTCGAACACGAACACCGCGGTGATCAGCTCGGCCAGCAGCTCAAACGCTTGAAGCATCGGCACCAACTGACGTTGCTGAGTACCCAGCAGATCAAAAACTACTTCATGGTGCACAGCGCCTTTGTGCCTGGACTGACCAGCATCTATCTGAGCCTGCTGGGCGCGCGCGGCCAGGACATCGTGCGCATCCCGCTGCGACACGAACCCGACGGACAGCCGGTACGCTTTGGCGCCATCCGAGAAGCGTTCTTCGAGCATGGATGCATCCCAGTAGCGCTCCAGGTCAACGGCCAGATCCTGTTGAACCCGGCCAGCGACGCGCGATTCGCAGGGGGCGACATCCAAGCTGTGTACGCAGTGGCAGAGGCGGATTTCCTGCACGAGCGCTTCCCAGAACGCCCGTCGTTACCAGCGGATTGGGGGCACGAGTTCGGCGAGGGAAACGGGCTCTGGAGGTCGAGAACCCCCCAGAAAACCCAACAACAAACTTCGTCCAATGAAGATTATGTAAACTTTTGTCCACGACCCGCCTGAACGGCGGTTCTGGACGAAAAGTTCTACATAATCTTGGCGGCCCCCCGGCTGCCTTTGCTCGTCCCGGCTGGGCAGATTCTGTCCGCTCGGGATGTGTCTCTGGGGCTGCCGCCTGTCTCTGGGGCTGCCGCCTGGGCTGCCTTGCTCCTTGATCCCGGCTGCCTTTGCTCGTCCCGGCGCCTGCTGCTCGTGGCTCGGGATATGTCAAGATTTGGCGACCGACAGATTATTGGGAGCCCGTCATGGAGCCCATAGAGCTGGCTGGAGCCATGGCTTCGGGACGACCAGCTTTCCGGAGCATCGTGTGCTCGGGTCCAAGCTGAGCGACTGCCATGCGCTGGACCATTCGTCTCGGAGCGCGTACGGCGGCTCGATGTTTGAGTTTTGGTGAAACCCGAGCCGTTCGTAATACGCGGGATCGCCCAGTACCAGGACGAGCTTGATGCCCTGGGTCTGCATCTTTCGTAGGCCATGCCGCACGATTGCGCTGCCGATCCCCTGTCTTTGCGACGTGGGTGCAACGGCAAGTGGTCCGAGCAGCGCCACTTGGGCGTCGCTTCCTTCGATGCCGCAGTGGGTGAAGATGACGTGGCCTACGAGCTGTCCGTCGGACGCGATGAGCGACGTGGCTGCTGGCTCGCACAGCAGTCTGCGTACGAGCGGAAGCAGATCCTCGTCGGGGAATGCAGCGGGATAGAGCCGTTCGATCGCGGCGATGTCAGGCACGCTTTGACGGATTTCGAGATCTGAGATGCGGTCCATCAGCTATTCGCAGGTCATCGGCTCCATGCCGGCAATCCAGCGCTGGATCAGCTCGACGGCTTGGCGGTCCTGGAGCGAGCGGCCCATGAGCGGCATGATCGCGCCGATGTCCGTTGTTTCCATGCGGAAGCGGAGGATCGAGTTGTCGGGATCCCCGGGCACCAGATCGTAGGTGAGTCCGCCAGTGCCCTCGCCTGCGGATCCGGGCCGCTTGCAGACGCCGAGCCGGAACGGATCTTCGTTGTCGTAGTTCAGAAAGAGCTGCGAGGTCACCCCCTGCGGCCCAAGCGGATCGTGGCAGTGCGCGCAGTTCACGTCGAGATAGTCGCGGGCGGCGCGGTCGACGTCTTCGGCAGGAATGCCAGCTGCGCCGAGATCTTGAACCCGCCGAAAATCGTAGGTGGCCGCGATTTCGCTCAGCGCAGGCAGCCCTTGCAGCATGCCGAGATCGGCGAGGTGCTGGAGTTGATTTGCGCTGCCGCCAGTTTCGTACTCGTAGTCACGGTTCAGGTGCCGAGCAGCAGGTCCGATCGGCGTCATGCGCGATTCCCCGGCGGGGCCAACGTTGCGCTCGTGACATGTGCTGCATTGGTTGCGCTGCGGGATTAGGTAACTGGCGGTTTGCGCTTCGCCCTGGCTGTCGATGAACGTGATCGCCCGCGCTTCTCCACCGAGCTTGAGCGTCGCGTCGGTCTGTTCTTCGTTCCAAATGTAAGGCCAAGATTCCCAGCCCTCGCCGGTCAATCTCAACACTCGTGTCTCGATGAGCCGGACGTTCTGGTCGGGCATTCGCAAGTCGTCGGCGAAGGAGAACGTCTTCACGATCACGGTGCCCACGGGGAACGCGAGCGGTCCGGCCGCGGTGTAGTCGATCACGGCGCCTTCGGGCACGTAGATGGCCCGGGCTTTGAGCGCGAAGTCGGTGAAGAGCGGTGTGTTGAGTTCGTAGGGAATGACGCGCGTGTTGTAGCGAATGAGACTTGCCACGGGATCCCACTCGAGGATCCGCATCTCGGACATCGACTCGGGTGGCCGCATGCTGAGGTCGATCACGACGGGGCCGTCGCTGATTCGCATGCGCGGATCCCCGTCGTCGCTGCAGCTGAGCAAGAGCGCAAACACGGCCACGCCGGTACGAACCGAGGTGCGATCTGATCTCCAAGCCGAATTCCGAGCCGATCTCCGAGCTGTCCTCACGGGAGGATGACCTCCGCGACGGGACCGCCCTCGAGCTCGGTGCAGTCGAAGGGAGCGAAGGGAGCGGTGCTGACCACCAGGTTTGGCCCGCCCGGGCTCTCGAGTTGTTCGAGAATGTTCATGCTGCCGAACGCATTGGCGTTGGCGTTGCCACCGACGCAAATGTGGTTGTCGTTGGAGTTGTTGGCGGCGACGTCGGCGTCGAACATGCTCTCGCCAATCGTGTCGTACACAACGGAAGGCACGGGAGTCGTGCCGTAGAGGACGGCGAGCAAGAGGCCGAGCTCTTTGGTCGTGTCGGCGCTCATGCCGGAGTCGCTGTGGGTGTTGTTGGCAACGACGATGTTTTCACCGCGGTAGTTGGCGATCGTGCCCGCGGTGCTGCCGGCGGGTAGCCCGAGGTCTTCCCACTGTCCCACGAGCGTGTCGGTCGCAAGTTCCCATGCGCTTTGCGGCTCGACGACTTCGCCGCTGAGCAACGCGATGTCGACGGTGCGGTTGTTGATGTAGGTGTTGCCGGTGATCTCGACGCGGCGCGAGGCGAGCGTGAAGGTACCAACGCCCGAGGGGATCACGGCGACGGTGCCGCCGGGTGCGAAGTTGGGTGTGTTGTTGTTGAGAATCATGTTGTCGCGTAGCCGCACGTCGCGACCGACGACCGGATTGCCCGGCAGGTCGAAGACGACGATGCCGGCGGTGTTGTTCTCGGCGGTGTTGTTGTACACGTCCGCAAACTGCGTGTTCTCGATCTCGAGGCCGGCGACGTTTCCGCGCACCACGTTGTTGCGGACGATGACGTTGATCGATTGGCCGACGTAGAGTCCGGCGTCCGAGGCGTTCTCGGCGACCGAGTCTTCGATGAGTACGTTTTCACAGCGCACGGGATAGATTCCGTATGCGCCGTTGCTGGTGTCCGACTCCAAGGTCCAGGTCGTCTTGATCCGGCGGTACGTGACGCCGCTCGAGTTCTCGACCCGTATCCCGTCTTTGGGTGCGTCGAGCACGGTTAAATCTTGAATCAGAAAGTCGTCGCCCACGACGTCGACGCCGTTGATCTGCGCCATGACGCTGCCGAAGGAGAGCGTGGTCTGATCGATGCCCTGCCCCACCAGCTTGATCGAGTTGGCCCGGATGGTGACCGAGTTATCGAGCACGTATGTGCCCAGACCGAGCAGCACACAGGTGTCGGTCTCGAGGTCGTTGACTGCCTCGAAGAGCATCGCGGAGTCACCCGAAGGGATCCGAACGATGTTGGCGGCGTCAAACCCGTCGCAGGTGACGTTCGGGTAGTCGGCGTTGCCGGGGCCATCGTCTCCGCAGCCAACGGCGAGCGGGAGTGCGAGCGTGCAAAGCAACGAGGCAAAGCGTCTCATCGGTCCATTTCGTTCCATGTCGTGCTGGGTACACGGTAGCGGTCGAGCCCGCAAACGACGACGCCCCGTCTCACCTATTTCTCGGTTGTGCTCAAGTCGTCGCGCTCGTCGCCCGAACGGGGTTTCGTGGCGAAAGCGAAGGCGCGCAAGGCGCTAGGTCGAGCGCAGCAGGCACTCCGAAATGGAAACCGGGCTGGCGCGATGCAGGAGTTGGCGCGGGCGATCCAGAAGGACCCGAGATCGGTTGGGCCCTATCGTGCCCTCGCCGGGCTGCTGGCCGAGATCGGCGAGCTGGGTCGCGCTGAGGCATTGCTCGCCAAGGCCATCGAGCTGGATCCTTCGAGCGGCGAGTCGATGCGGATGCGTGGCGTCCTCTTGCGACGTCGCGGCCGACACGATGCGGCGGTGGCGCCACTTCGGAAGGCGGCCAAGAAACTGCCGAGAGATCCCGAGGTATGGCGCGAACTCGGTGAAGCACTTTTGCTCTGTGGGGATTTGGACCCGGCGCTGCGGGCTTTCGAGACGCTCGACCGACTCCGTCCCAAGGAAGCTGCGGGAGCGATCGGACGTGCGGCGGTGTTTGAACGCCGTGGTGAGCTCGACCATGCACTCGAGGCCGTTACGCCCTGGATCGACCGAGACAGTTTCGCGATCTGCGTTTGGGCGCGCGCGTGTCTCCGTCTTGGCCGCTCCGCCGAAGCAGCGCCCAAGGTCGCGGCGCGGCTGGAGCAAGCGAGTTCTCCACAAGAGATCGAGCGACTGGCGCATGTGTTGGGTGAGATCTTCATCGACCTGGGCGAGCTCGCCGCGGGATTCGGCGCGCACCGACTCGGCAACGAAGCTCGCCCATCGCTCTACGATCCTGCCGCTCACTGTGATCGCGTGGACGCGTTGATCGAAGCGTTTCCTGCGAGTCGGTTTGCGTCTTCGCCAGGTTGGAGCGGTCCTGCGCCGATCGTCTTGGTCGTGGGGATGCCGCGATCGGGAACCTCGATCAGCGAGACGATTCTCAGTCGGCACTCCAAAGTGCACGCTGCGGGAGAGCTGCAAGCGCTCGGAGATGTTGCGTGCGCGCTGCCCGTACATCCGGTCCCGGATCACCACGACGAAAAACGACGCTGGGCTGATGCAGGACGCCAGTACTTGGAGATCGTTCGGCGTAAAGCCGGCGGTGCTGCCTGCGTGACCGATAAACTTCCGGGCAACACGCTGTGGTTGGGGCACGCGGCGCTCATGGTGCCGGGGGTGCGTGTGGTGTGGTGCCGGCGCGATCCCATCGACACGTGTGTCAGCAACTTCTTTCAGGACTTCGGATCTCGACTGTCCTTCAGCAAGCGCCTCGAGCACCTGGGCCACCGGTTTCGCGATCAGGAGCGCTTGATGCGCCACTGGCAAGCGACGCTGCCGGTGCCGATTCACGAGCTCCAGTACGAGAAGTTGGTCGCCGACCCCGACGAAGAGATCCGCGCCCTACTCGGCTTCTGCGGGCTCTCGTTCGAGCAGGATTGCCTGAGACCACACGAGGCGAAACGCGAGCTGGCAACCGCGTCCTACGCGCAGGTGCAATCGCCTTTGCACGCCCGCTCGGTTGGGCGCGGCAAGCCCTTCGCGCCCTACCTCGCTCCACTCTTTGAGGCGCTCGGGATCGAAGACTCAGAGGCTGAACGCCATGAGGGTGCCGCCGTTGGAGAGCACGAAGCCATAGCGTCCTGACACTGCGGGGGTTGCCGAGAATCCGGTGCCTGCGTCAATGCGCGAAAGCTCCTGGCCGCTGCGCAAGGCGAGCGCCAGTAGCGGTCCGCGCGACTGGCCCACCAGCACGATGCCCGCGCGGATCAGCGGCTGGCCTGGTGCGCCACCCGACACGGGTCGCTTCCAGCGTTCCTCGCGCGTCCGTCGATCGAGTGCGTAGATCCCATCATCGGCGCTCGAAATGATCAGCAGTTGGTCGTTGGCGGCCAGGCTGGTGATGCCCTTTCGGTCCTCGCGCCAGAGCACGGTGCCGTTGTTGACGTCGAGCGCGTAGAGGCCGGTCGTGAACGACGCGACGTAGGCGACGCCGCCCACCACGGCGGGTGTCGTGTCCACGTCGAAGAAGCGGACGGCTTCGCTCGCGTCGGGTTCGTAGTCGACCGAGGTGAGTCGTTCCCACACCAGCGTTCCATCGGAGGCATCGAGCGAAACGACGGCGCCGTCAGTGAAACCGCCGAGGATGTTGCCCTCATGCATGGTGATGCCCGAATGCCCCGAGATGGCGTATTCGACGTCTGCTTCCCGGTCGTAGTTCCACAGCACCTCACCGTCGTCGCGATCGAGCGCTGCGATCTTGTCGTCTTCGGTGACGACGTAGACGGCATCGTCCGCGAGCAAGGGCGGCTGGCGAACAGGTCCCCCAGATTCTTCTTTCCAACGCACCCGGCCCGTGCGGCCACGCAGTGCGTGCACGACGCCATCTTCGCTGACGAGAAAGACGTCGCCGTAGCGTTCGTCGATCGCTGGCGCCGCTTCGATTCCGGACTCGGCGTCGTAGCGAAAGTGCTGTCGACCGGTGGAGCTGAACGCGAAGAAACCACCCTGTGCCGAGCCGATGTAGATGCGGTCGTGCACCGGGTCGAGGCCCACGCCCGCGTGCTCGACGGGAATATAGGGTTGGTCGAAGCGTCCGGTGAGACGTTTGCTCCAGCGGATGCGCATCGTGTCCCGACCGGCGAGTCGAGTGTCGTCCGTCCCGTCATACCAACGAAACGCTTCGGGTCCCGAGGGCGACCCGCAGCCGACCAGTGGGTACGACACGCCGACCATCGAGAGCACGAGTGCGAGCCGGGCGAGGCGATTCATGCTCAACCGCCGCCTGCGCCGCCGGCGCCTTGCTGCTGCTGAAGCTGCTCGATGAGTCGCCGCATCTCATCCTGATCCGGCGCGCTTCGTTGCACGAGGCTGGAGTCGATGGCCATCAGCCGCAGCTCGGCTTGGTCGCGAACGAAAGGAAGCTCGGGTGCATCTTCTTCGCGCAGGGCGTTGAGCACTGCCTGGAGTTTCTCCTTGGCTTCTTCTTCTTGGTCACGTGCGATGTGAATGCGCGCGAGGTGGTAGTCGGCGAGAATGGAAAGCGAGTCGTCGTCGTCGCTCCGAAGCTCTTCGAAGCGGCTGACGGCCTCATCCCAGTTCTCTTCGGCTTCGTACGCGAAGGCGATGCCTTCGATCGCGCGCGGGGCGATGTCGGCGCCTCCGCCGGCGCTTCCACCGGAGAGTGCAGCCGAAAACGCCGCGCGGGCATCCTCGTGCGCGCCCTTTTGGTACAGCGCCCTGCCCTTCAAGAGCTGCGCCCAGGGCGCCAGGTCGGTGGAGCCGTATGTCGAAAGCAGTTCGTTCAGCGGTGTGAGGGCGGCGTCGGCGCGCTCGCCGATGGTGTCGTAGCGCTCGTCGTCGCTCGCTTCGTCGTCCTCGCTCGCGGTTTCGTCTTCACCGATGGGTGCGTTCAGCGTCTGGGTCGCCTGCCAAAGCAACGCCGAGGCGTCTGCGCCCTGACCCTGCTGGTAGGCGCTGAACACAAAGAACCCCGCGATGGCGACCATCACCGCAAGCGCGGCACCGACCAACTTGGAGCGGTTCTGCTCGAGCCATCCGGCGGCCTTCTCGGCGCGCGCCATGGCTTCGTCCTCGACGAGCTCAGCTCCCGCGGTTCGTCGTTCGACGCTGACGTGGTCGATCAGTCGCTCGAGATCTTCGCGCAGTTCTGCCGGGAGCGCCTCACCCGACTGCGCGCAGCGCGTCCAGAGCGGGGAGCGGAAGTGACGGCCC
>JAVJHY010799661.1:0-17010 GCA_035593235.1 Phascolosoma agassizii | reverse complement strand
ACTATAAACCTTGACATTTTTGAAAAAAATGCCAAAACAACACAACTTTCTTTATGCGGTCTGGACGGGACTCGAACTTGAGAATATGCACGATTAAAATAAATCATTCAATCTAATTTATAACTACTTACTTCACTTCTTTCCAGACATTAATTCTTTGAATGCCCTATTTAAAAAAGAAGCAATTTTTTCGTGATCATTCAATGGTACCAATTCTTTTAAATAATCAAAGTCTGGCTTTGGCAACAGTTGACTATGACTAAACCTATTTCTAATTGATGCAAGTAAATATAATTTATACCATTCGGGTTTTAAAGACGTATGGCTAACAGATATTTTTTCAAAATTCAGTTTGTTAAAGTCCTCTTTGTTTGTATTCAAGAAATAATAGCTTAAGTACATCTTAAAATTGGGTTTATTATTTTGTAAAAGTTCGTTTAGAGAATTGTTTTGCTCAGCGTCATCAAAAATTATTTCTTCAAGTTCATGTACAGATTTAAAGAATTCAAATTTTCTAATACTTTCATAATCCTCAATTTCATCATTTATTTCTTTAGCGGTCCATGTTCTTTTGTTGGGAAAATACTTAACTAGCTGTATTACCCTTTCATCTAATTCTAACTTTCTAAATTTACCAATATCTTTCATCTTGACCACATCAACTATTTTATTATCAAGTGTTGAAACTGTAATCTCTCTTGATAGTATGTATGAATCATTTATTACTTTATTGTCGTTATCACCTTTTTTTCTTTCAGATTGTTTTTTGCTTAACTTTTCAATTGTAGCTTTTTCAACTTTCGTTAAAAAAACATCTTTCAATTGAATGTTTTCAGTACTCTCGTAATCTAATAAGTATTTAACCATTTCTAACAAATAAAAATCTTCTCGCATTCTTTTGCGGATATTTCTTTCATTTTTATAGATGGCTATCTGTTTTTCTTTGGGTAGAGTTTTATGGTATTGCTGTTTAATTGGCTTATTTGGGTTAATAGTTTGAGTTATTTCATATGGTTTTAGTTTCTTTTTGCCTACACTTCTATCAAATACAAACTTCTCTATTGTGTAAGGATATACTTTTTCAAAACCATAAAATTTTTGTGCTGTATTAGCATTATTACTTCTTGTAAACCAATCTGCTAAAACTACATCTTCATGTATTTTCCTATCATAAACTGTAGGTTTGCTATCAAAAATACCTTTGGGTAAATTGATAGGAACTTCTTTTAAAAAAATATGTTTTTGAGTATCTAAAGGCTTTATCTCATATAACCTTTTAGTAAATCCTGTAAATACAGCTTCGGGAATGTTTTTCACGTCAGAGTTAATAATGTTAAGCCAATTTTTTAAATATTCACATCGTCTTTTTACGTAGTTATCATAGAAATCGTATAAAGTTTTATATTTAAAATTAACTCCACTCGCTGGATTATCAATAGCATAATTAAAGCTCAAGTCGTTTACTAAAAATTGTTCAAGTCCTTTCTTCTTTCTATCATAAAATGAGAAAAGTGACTGAAATTCAGGGTATTGGTATCCTTTCCAGTTTTTCTTTGTGCTTTCTGATGTAAAACGTTTTATATCATCAGCTAACCATGTTGCAATTTTACCTTTTTCTCTATCGGTTAAATCTTTGTCGTTTTCTACGGGTTTTTTATATAACTTTCTTATTTCTAGTAAAAGATTTTTTTTGATTTCAGTTTCTATACTTTCTTTTAGCTTTTTAATATCAATTCCTGTTTCTATTTGAGACTGTAACAATTTCTTAGGCAAGAGCTTTTTGTCTCCTATTTTAGTTCCGTCAAACGAACTGATAAGCTTTTTTTGTTCAATAATTTTATTCCTAATGATTTGCTCAACATGTTTAGGTGTCTTCTTTTCTATAAGTAGTGCATATAACATCGCAGGAAACTCATTAAAGCTTAAAAATGCAACGGGTTTTTTAACAGCATCTTTTAGATCAAGTTTACATGCTATGTCATACTTACTTAGTTTACCACTTGCCTTTTTTTCTGGGGCATCACTTTTTCCAGAATCATCATTCATTTTTAACCAGATTCCAATATTATCTTTATTGAATTGATAGCTGGGCATTGGAAACTCTAACCATTGATTATCACTATTAAGATTCTTAGAATTTTTAATATATTCTTTTTTGTTCTCTGTGGCTTTGGATAAGTTAGTAAAAACAGTTATTCTATCTAAGATGCTTCTTTCAGTTTCAATAGCATTGTTAAAAGTCTTTTTAGAAGTATTATGGTTGAATTTACCTAAATTTACCTGAAATTTTAACGTAGGAAAATCAATAACCTCGTCCAAAAAGCGTAAGATGAAGTATGGGGATTTATTTTCATATCTTTTTTGAATAACTTCATGTGAAACCAATGCTTGTTGAGGGCTTTTATCAAAAGCCACATTATCTTTATAATATTCATTAATATCTTCAATAAATTCTTGCTTCTTTTCAGGAGTTAAATGCTTATAAATCTCATTAGGACATTTATTAAGCTCGGAGACCAATTGTAATAACAAACTGTCATCGGAATAGTCACTTTTTAAGGAACGTTTAATATTTCTATAGCATAAATAATTTAATGTCCACCTACTGATTACAAACTTTAATTTTCTGGTATCTTTCAAATACTTTGTATAGCTAAGTAAAGACTCCGTTTGCTTTTTATTTAAAAACAATGCCAGCAACTGTGCAAAACCATTGGTGCTCAAATCATTGGTTTGTTCATTTTTTGATGAAGCAAATTTGCTGAGTTCATCCTCTCCTTTTTCATTTTTAAATAAAAAAGTTCTAAAAACTTTATTTAAAACATGGTTTATTTCATCATTGGGTTTTACAAACTCTCTCCTTTTTTCTCCTTTTTTAAGCTGTACATTATACTCTTCAATTTTTTTGTTAGAAGTTTCAATTATTTCATCAAATTCATCTTCATATTTTACAGATAAGAACTCTTTATACTCTTCAGATTTTGCCCTGTTCCTTTTTACTTCCATGGCACTAACAAACAATAAATAGTCTAATAATTTGAAAATAGAAGCATCAATAGGTGTTTTACCTCTTTTGTAGTGTGTATAATAATTACGTAATGCATCTAAAGTTTCATAGAGTACTAGTAATTGATTTCTAAACTCATCTCTTTTTTCATACTCAATATATTTTACAAACACTAAAGATTCCGACAAGTAGTTGGTTCTTCTTTCCCAGTCAGATTCTGAAATATCATCTTTAAAAGCAATTTTAATAAAACCTTTATTTATTTGATCATTTGAATTGATTCTTCTTGCTAATTCGGTTAAAGAAAGGTTAAAATTATGCTGTGCTGTATTAAGTAAGCCTGCAAAAAAATGCTTGTGTTTTATATTGGTAAAATCAAAATATTGAGTTATGTGTTTAGCTTCCATAGTCGATAAATTATAATTGATTAAAGCAAAAAATGCTCCTTTTTAAGTGAAAAGCATTACTGGCAATTAAAGATACTAGAAAAAATAAAATGCACCTAATAGCATGTAAAGTACTTTATTAAGTGCATTTTTTTATTGGTAATTGATCGTTAAAACATTACCTGTGAGTCAATTATAAAAAGAGTATTGTGCTTACCTCTCAAATATAGGGCTTTCACAACTTTAACCTAGTATAATAACAAATAGAATGAGTTGTGCTTACCTCTCAAATATAAGGCTTTAACAACCAATAAATCAAATACAATGAAAGAAGAGTTGTTGTGCTTACCACTCAAATATAAGGCTTTAACAACTACAAGAACTAAATAAACTATAACTATAAGGCTGTGCCTACCTCTCAAATATAAGGCTTTCAAAAGAAACAAGAAATAACTAACCTGTAAAAATGGATAATTTCAATTCATATATTTCTAAAAACTGAAAAATTATAATCCTCTACCTGAAATTTCTTGCATCAAAGGTCATATTTAATTAATTTCTAATAATTCAAAATAACAAACCTAATCATCTTCTTGGCTTCTCCTTATCACTTATCATAAAATTGAATTATCCTCAAAACTATAAAAGCTATCTTTAGAAATAATCAGATTATCTAAAAAAGAAATATTCATAGTTTCAGCTACTTTTTTTATTTGTTCATGAATACTAATATCTGCTTTACTTGGTTTTAGATTACTACTTGGATGATTATGACATGTTATAATGCCTGTAGCACAACTTTTAAGCACTACAGCGAACAATAATCTAATATCAATCATAACACCAGTAATACCTCCCTTACCCACTGTATAAACCCCTAATACTTCATTGGCTCTGTTTAATAATAAAACTTTAAACTCTTCCAATAATTCGATGGTTTCCATATTCCAGTTACTCATAAATGCTTCGTAAGCATCTTGACTTTTAGAGATTTTAACTCTTTTCTTTTGAGTACCATTCAAACTGTAACTTACTTCTATTTCTGATATATTATTTTTCATATTTATTGTATTAAAAAAGGGTAGCATTTCTGCTACCCTCCTGTTTAAATTAATAATTATTTCTATTTGTAAATCCAAATATATTCACCTGCATGATTTCTTAAACCCCTACAAACTTTAGCGATAGAAGTCTTATTGACTTTAGTCTGTTTTGAAGCTTCAGATACAGATATATATTTGGCGATTAAATTGCCATCTAAATCATATTGAACTACTTCCTTCTTTCTATTATCAAAATTCGGAATATAAGGTTCTCTATATTCGTAACTCCAATAAAAGCCTTTTAGAGTTTGATTAACACTTAAACATGTTTTAGATATTGCTTTATCAGTAACATTAATTGCATTACCTGCGTCTTCTAATCCTTTATAAGAATCAATCAAATTACCATCGGAAATACTATATTGATAAATAGTCTTTTTGATACCTCCTCCAACATCTGAATTATAGCCTTCTTCCTTAGAATTATATTCAATTATATATTCCTTTTCTTTAGCTGCTAATTCATTTGGACTAGGAGCAGTATCAATCTGCGCCCATTCAAAAGCGTCCTCACCAAAGGTGTTGATAGCCTCTTGAAATTTATGTACTTCTTTTAATTTAGCTTTACATAAATGGTCAGACTTTCTTTTATGCAACTCATCGAAAGTCGCTCCAATATAAATCATTCCATTTTCAGTATTTTCAACTTTATAAATAATACCATTTTGTTTTTTTTCTTTCTTCATAGTATTATTTTATAATTGATAAGGTGAAGTAAAATTTACCATTGCTCGATTTATCAGAATATTTTAAATTATTATATAAAGCATATGATTTCAACCATTTTGTAAATATATGCTGGCTAAGATCAATGCTATTTGAAAATTTCTTGAATTCCTCAAAAAAAGTTCTCTTATTAATTCTTGTATTCTTTTCAAGATTAGATTCCATATAATCAATAAATTCTGAGCTTGTTATTTGCTCTAGTTTGTTCTTTTTTAAATTTATTGATTCAGGAAAAATTACCCCTTTAGCTAAATAAAACTGTACACATTCCATCATAAAAGAGTAGAAGTTATTCCATTCTTTATTGTCCCACTCATCAAAAAACCTGTTTCCAAACTCTTCAATAGGAGTCAATTTAGAATTATAATAATTAGCTACTTCAAATTCAATTCTTCTTCTTGAATCAGTGTTACCTCCCGTCCCTATTACTGCATAATTTGAGCTAATAATAATCTTAGGAGAATCTTTAAAGGAAATAGAAATTTCATTTTTATATTTCTTTTCCACATTAATTCCAGATGTTATGGATGAATACAAAGTTTCAAAATCAAAGTCTTTCCTGACATCATCATAGCAGACGATATTAGTAGTTCGCTCAACTTGTTGAAAGAAGAATCTGCTATTATTTTTTAGATTCTTACCATCAACTGTTAAAACATTCCTTAATTTTGATAAAGCCTGTGTAATTAGGCTCTTTCCCGTACCTCCATTTGCTGAACCATCATTTGAAATATTTTCGTCCACAAAAATTACAGACCTAGTAAAAGATGGGTCTTGATAATTGTGCAACAAATATCCTATGATACTTTTTAAAGAATCAAATCTGTTTTTCTCTTTATTCGACAAGTTAAATATGAAACTCTCAAATTGAGATGACTTATTCAATTCTAAATTTAATGAATGATCTATGATTAGATTCTGCCATAATGGTTTCTCTAACACACTATAATCCATTTGTTCAATTTTATCTTTATTTACTTTTACAACCACATTATCATAATAAAAAAATGCAGTATCGCTTTTATCCTTTGGATAATTTATACCCAAAGTGGGTAAAGTATGTAGAAGTTTTCTTGAAGTATAATTAGCTACCCCTCTAGTAAAAACATTTAACACGTCTGTTAAACCACTTCTTCTTAGATAATGTATTATATAATCGCTAATTTCTACTTCCATTACTTCTTTTATTATATTATTTCTAACATATACTAACTTTACTTCTTTGTCTTCAATTACCTTAGCAAATCCGTTTCTTGCCAAGAAATTAATTAAAGAGCCATGAGAAATTTTAAATTCTCCATTAATTTTATAAAAAAATCTCTTCTTCATTTGTTCATTTAAAAATTCTTGTCATCTTATTCATCATTATCTTACTTTCATTATTTGCCAGATGACTTAGGCTTTCTTATTTAAATTTCATTTTTATTACTATTACATCTTCAACACCTCCTTTCATTTTAGACAGGTTCGACAAGTTTTTTAGATATAATGATGTAATCCTAAGTTGGTCAATTTCTAAAGAGATATTCTTTGCTAACATTACCCCTTTCAATTCAACTATAGACCCATCAGGAAAGAAAAACTTAGATTTATAAAAAATATCATCTAACTCTTCAATTTTCGTTTGTAATTCTCCCTTTTGATTTTGTAATTTCATAATTCAATATTTTTATTAAAATTGTTTTATGACATAATAATCCAAACGGATACAGGTGGAGAAATAAATATTGAAATGTAGAGTAGTTTATTAGCTAAAATTCAAATAATCAAATAATTAATTCCAAATTAAAACTAAAATTAAAAGTGGAGTGTAGAGTAAAGTGTAGAGTATAATATAAAATTATAAACGAAGATATTGGTCAATCTTTTTCATTTGAGTAGAATTGGGATTAGATTGTGATCTAAGTTTTCTCCATTCAAATTCTCCATTATTATCTCTACTTGGCAGATAAAAACATTTAACAGCAACTTTCCACTTATTATTTTTCAAATTTGAGAAATCATCATGATTATTAATTCGCTTAATAAAATAATAAAATTGACTTATGGTCCCTTTCCATTTAACTCTCTTTTTAATTTTCCTATTTTTAAAAATTGAATAAAATTGCTCAACCCTACTATCACTGGATATTAAACCAGAATTAATAAGGGATGAAAATAACAAATTAATATTATTTCTAAACTCAATATTGTTCATATTATAGCTGAATGCATTAGGAATTAGAATTTCCTTTTTTTCTTTTTTAAGCTCATCTAAATTAAATTTTTGCTTAAAATCCTTGATTAATTCTTTAAACTTAATATTAATTAAATCTCTATACGTTATTGGTATTTCCAGATTATTTTTAACTTGATTTTCAATTTTAACGAGTTGATCTAAAAGTACTGATGAATAATACATCCTTTTATCATAATCCCTTACATATTTTAATTCATCATAATAAGATTGCCCGAATAATTCAAATTCTTTGGTAATCTCATTCTCTAAAAAACCCAAAAAAGTATGATCAATGGTATATGCTTCTGTTAATAAGTTACCTTCCTCATCCCAACATGCTGGTTGCATAGTCTGGTATGTATCTCCTTTAATATTATTTCTTTTAGATAAAGGTGTTTGACAATAATCATAAAACTCATCAAAAAATTTCCTTTTTAGTTTTTTTAAAACATAAGTATGACTAGAAAAACTACTAAGATTAATTAATTTAGGATCTATCAAAATATTAGATAAAAAAGTTGTCTAAGTTGACTCAAATATAATAACAAATTAGATTATAATGTCAAAATAGAAGTAATGATATGCTTGACTATTTATAATAAATACTGTTTTTAAGTCCTTTGTTGTTTGCACTTTATCTACTATAAGTATTTGGTCCAACTTTAAGGTAATTACTTCATGTATTACACGCACTTTAAAGGGGCATTTTAGCTTTATCAGTTGGTTGTTCCAAGTGATGACGAATATCTCCTTAGGGTCGCTGTATTTGAGTAATTCAGCTAGTTGCTTTTTGTTCATTCTATATCTTTTAATATTAGTTGGTAATGTTCTAAATAGCTATATATATGTAATGACTACCTATTATATTTTAATAAAATAATACAGTTTTAGGTGTGTTTGGATAAGTATGGATTTATTTGAATAGAGTAAAATTATATGGCCTAACAACAATTATTATATTTCATCATATAAAATATTAAGGTCGCAAAAAACCTCTAGCTTTTATACTAGAGGCTCAAATGAAACTGCCTTATAAAAATTAGAGTTTTAAATTATGGCTGCAGTCTCTACTAAATGTTCAGAGACTATTTCATCTGTAGAATCCTGATACTCCCATTTATGACTAATAGAAATATATTCATCAGTCCCAGGAATATTATACTTATAGGGGTCTGTTTTCACTTTTTTAATACCACCTGGGAATTCAGTACCAATTAAGTTCTTACAGGTCATTTCATCAAAACTTGCAGGTACATTACAAATTCTTGACGTAAAATAAAGTTTTCCTGTTTCAACACTTCTCACTGCCTCTATTCCGCCTTGAAGAATAAGCACATGAAATTTACCACCAGCTTTGTTTTCTCTGGCTTCATAATTTACCACTGTTACCATAATTTAAAATTTTAAGTTAATAATTAAGGTGCGGGTATGCACCCAATCTTAAAAAGGAGTGGGGGTGATGTTGTGGGTTATGTTACGCTTACACTGAGAAAAAAGTGCTGAAAAATTTTAAAAAAATTATTTTTTCACGATGCTACCATCATCTAAGACTAGTGCAGTTATTTCTATTTGAGGTTTAATTATATGTTCTACTGCATATTTTCTGGTTTTTTCTAAATCTTTAGATTGATATATATAATAAGTGTGCTTCAAATTCACCTCATTTCCAGAGGAACTATAAGCATATTTTTCTGGTTTAAGAGGAAATTCTAACTGTAGCGTGATATTGTTATGCGTATAAAGTTCACTGTTAAACTCATCAGTAATCTTAAAATTTAATCTAACTGATTTGACGGACCTTTCATCATAATAATCTACTCTATCAACATTAATATTGTGGATAGTAAATGCATATTTTCTATTGTTTATTTTGTCCCAAGTACAAGAAATTAACCTGTTGTCAACTCTCACTAGACTATTAATATTAACATTGTTCTTAATTGAATCTTTTATTTTATTAATTTCTTCTTCATAATTCTTCTGTCTATATAGTATTACTCCTCTTGAATTTCCTTCTAAGCCTTTAGAATAAATAAATAAATCATGGCTTTTATTATCCCACTTAACAACTGGTATTTTGGATTCTGACATTTTACCATTAAAAAATACTTCATTATTCTTAAAATAAATAGAGTCAGGTACACCATACCATAAATAATACTGATTTAACACTTTTGAGAATCTTGTTGAGTCTTTTTTAGAAGCACCAAAAAAATCAAGAATATTAGTGCTCTCAGGGTCAGGTTGATATTTCAACTCTAATTTCAATTGTCTTATACCATTCAAATCAAATCTATCTGGGTTGATAATAGCATCTAGTCCAATAGAATCAATATTTACGATCATTGGGTCTGAAAAAGTGTTTTTTTTCTTAATAAGGACATTTTCTTCACTCATTATTTTTAAAAATTCTGATTCCGAAATATTTCCAAAGTGTATTTTGAGAAATGGGTCTTCATTTTTAGTACAACTAACTAGAATAACAAATAATATTATAGCAAAACAATTCTTTCTCATTGTATTAGTTTTTTAGATTAAAATAATAGTATGAATTACCATTTGGTAATACTACTAAGAGATTAGTAGTATGTTTTTCTTTGTTTATTGTTAATACGATTGTAAAATTTGAATTCGTAGAATTACCTTTTAAAAAGCATTCTTTAAATATTAGAGCTTTAGTAGTATCATTTTCTGTAACATCATAATTGTCATTTACTAAATATTCTAATTCTCTATCTTCATTAGATATAATAATAATACCTACACCATTTTCAATTGAAATATGAATAGAATGATTTATAAGCTTTATGTAGTTTTTAGTATTATCATTAGCATTACTAAATGATACCTTATTAATATGATATTTTCTTTTAATAGTTAATGAATCTGATTGAAGTACAAAAAGAAAGGTGGGCAGAAGGATAAGTTTTATTAACTGAACATTCATTTTACTATAACTTCTTTATTATCTAAATATAGAAATAATAATTTATAATAACACATATATGTGTTTATGATATCATTAGCTTATGTAGAATTTTAACTCGTGAAGTTAAAAGATGAAAAATACATCTCTGAATTTGGTAAACATCTAAGGTCTTTAAGAAAATCTAGAAATTTATCTCAAGAAGATTTGGCAAATGATGCTAATATTCCAATCAATCAAATTGGTAGAATTGAAAGAGGTGAAATTAATACTACAATAACAACTTTACATGCCATTTCCAAAGCTTTGAATATTCCTACTTCTGACTTATTTGCTTTTGAATAGAAAAATTCATTTTACTACATTTTGTATCAATCACAGATTACTTTGTTTCATAATTTTGGTGAATGCGTTACACCAATCATTTCGGACAACAATTTAAGAAACATGGACAACCTCATTTATGCAATGATTGTTATAAAATTTATTTCAATTTAGTATGTTTAGAAAACAAAATTCATGGTATTGAAATTATAAAAAAGAAGTACAAAGGAACTGAAGGTTACTACCAATTTGATGTTGAGATTGAAAAATTAAGAAAGCAAATATTTAATATTACAAGAGATCAACACCCTGAAATATTCTTATTGGAAATACTAAAAGAATCTGCAAGTTATAATTAGTTAAATTTTTTATTAAATTAGTAGTACCCTATACTATTAATTGAATGTGTTACCATACTAAACAAACTAAAAGAGTTAAACAATTAGAAGATAGATATAATGTAGACTTCTATAATAAAGATACTCAAGCTCGAATTGCCTTTGATGTACCAATGTTTCATATAAATGGTTTTAGTCATAGTAATCAATTAATAATAACTCAAGAATATTCTGAGCATTTAATTGCTGCTAAGTGGGGATTAGCACCCTCAAGTACAAACCCTCAATATTTAGATGAATATTATAAAAAAGCTATTACTTGAGGAGCAGGGTTGAATGCTAGAAGTGAAAAAGCATTTAGTGATTGGAACTATAAAGAAAGTATTCATGAAAAGCGTTGTATTATCCCTGTAGATGGGTTCTATGAGCCTCATACATTACCAAACAAGGAGAAAGTCCCTTTCCATTTTAAATACAATGACAACTCCTCTATTTCCATGGCAGGAATTTATACAATTTTAGAAGGTGGACTAGTTACGTTTACAATTTTTACAAGAGAGGCAAATGACCAGTTTAAGGAAATTCATAATGTTGAGAAAAAGGGTACTTATAGAATGCCTCTTATACTAGATGAATTTGCAGAGGAAGATTGGTTAGACCCAAACACAAGTGAGGGCTATTTGCAAGATTTATTGAATAGTTTTACAAGTAAAGAAATTGAAACCTACCCAGTAAGTAAAAAGCTCTTTAATCCGAGGGAAGATTCTAATATTGAAGATATAATTAATAGACATGACTTCTTTAAAGATCCTATGAAATTAAAATTCAATTTAAATGGTTATAAACCTCTTTTGTTTGGAGAAGGTCAAAAAAATTTATTTAATTAATATTTGAGATGTGGATTTTTGATTTACTTTTTTGGCTGGGTAGTTTTTATGCCTTGTTTGTATTACTTAGAATGTATTTTAAAAGAAAGTTTCCAAATGATACTATCAAAAAAGATAAATGATAAAACTAGATTATTTAGTCTTGGCAGTCACATTTTTCTTACCCCATTTAAACATAAAATAGATCAAAACCAGTATTAATATTCTTCCAATTGCACTACCTAGTATTTCACCATATTGGAAGCCATCAGTATTAGAAGAAGATTACAAAACTGTTTAATTTGCCCTTATAAATTTATTAATCAGTTAATTCTTTAAGCTTTTTCAAAGTATTTGATCTAGTAGGGTCTAATTCAAGAGCTTTTTTAAAACTCTCAATTGCCAATTCGTTTTTTTCTAATTTCATGTAACAATCCCCTAAACTGTCATATGGGTTAGACTCATCTGGATATTCAATTATGTTTTGCTTAAAGATAACTAAAGCCTCCTTAGGGAACTTTTTAATCAATTTATAGCCAACTGCATTTAATTCATACTGATTAGCGTATAGATTAGGAAATCCTTCCTTTTTAAGTTGTTGGTATTTAAGTAAGGTTTCTTTGACATTTGGAATGCTGTCAGTTTTAAATGATTTATCAAATAAAACATCTAAAAGTATTTTTCTTAAAAAATGCTCTTTTACATCAAGGACTTCAATATCAAATGTAAGGGTTTCTTTAGGTGGAATCTTATCGTCTCCTTTTTCTCCATAAGCCAAATAATATGGCATAATAAAAATTCCTCTATCTCCCACCTTCATAAGAGAAAGTGCCTCATTAGTTCCTTTAATTAACTTTGGATGTTCATAAGCGAATGGGCTATCTAAATCTCTTGAAGACTCTAATTTATCTCCATTTGACAACCAAACAGTAAAATGTTGTACAACAACGGAACCTGAATCAATAGCCTTTCCATTTCCATGTTTGGTAAGAAAGTATTTGAGACCAGATTTAGTAGTTATTGTATCTTTTGATTGGGCATTTATATTTGTACTTAAAAATAGAAATATAAACGATAGAAGAATAGTAAATTTCATTGAATTAATTTATTTTTAGATAAATATAAAGCATTTTGTTTACAGTTATTTTTTGAATATTTAAACGGAACAGTAAAATGAAGTAATAAGAATATAAAACCTTTCTATTATTAGAAGAATTTTTTTTGAATAAATTAAAAATATCTGTAATATAATTTCCAATTATCATAAATACTGAAAGAATAAGTATTATTCCTATTGCATAAAATATGTAACCTAAAGTTTTATTCATAGGAGGGTTTTAAAAAGTCAAGTTAAACAAAAAAGAGCTAGATTTCTCTAACTCCTTTCCAAAACTATTTTATAATTGTTAATCCTTTATTTTATCCTCAACTACCCAAATTTTTTCAACCTCAATTAGACATCCTTTTTTATTTCCCTTTGGTTCAAAAATAAATAATTTAAACTTAGAAAATATTTCAGGATAAGGCTTTCCTTTAATCATTTCTTTAAATTCAGAAAGAGTTTTTATATCTGATTTAATAGATTTCAAGTCTACTAACTTTTTAGAGGCTTTATTATTTACCTTCCTCAAAGTATAATCGTCTATTAAATAACTCCCATTTTTGTGTTTCATATTTTCAGTTTTGATATCGAAAAGAAACACTACTTTATTATCTTCTTGTGCATCTATCCCTAAAACTAAAACGAATAAAAAAAATATACTTAAAACATACTTCATAATTAATCTATTGACAGTTACTATTACTACTTATAAACGCATTAACTTGCGAAATCATATTTAATCTTTCGGTCTGAGTTAAATTTTTCCATGCTTGAGTAGAGTTTGAATATAGCCCCGTTGAACTGTTAAATGTCCCATCTCCCATTAATCCAGTCCAAGACAAAGCTTCATACAATGCATCAGGTTGAGTATGGTCAAAATGCTTTAATGCTTGCTTAATAATTCCTCTATAATGAGTCGACATTGCCTCATGCTGAGCATTGCTTGGAGCTCCACCCGCTGGAATATTCCAATTCCATCGCATATAATAATCATATAATCCTGGGTAGTCATTCCTAAGTTGAATTACTTGACGCCTCGTTAGACCAATGCTAGGAGCCTGAGCAACAGATAAAAGTTTTCTAAAAATTTCTGCATGTATCATTTCATGTATAAAAGTTCTAGCAATTACTAGAGCAGGTCTGTCTAGCTTATTAGTGTTAAAAGTCATTGTTATTAAATAATGCTCAGGAGCACTAGTCTCCGCATTCACACTTGAAGATAACGTAGAACTTGCTGCAAATCTTAGATTAGCCACAGAAAATTCTGGTCGAAAATTCTCAAGATAAGTCTTGAACGCTGATCCTTTGCTCATTTCATCATAAACCGATTTTAAACAAATATTATCTTCAAAATCTTTATCAATAATTATTTTGTCATCAAAATTTACTATTCCATTATTTCTAATTGCTTCAGTTGCTACTATAAGAAAATCTTTAGCTTCTTGAGAATTATCTTCTGCAATAAAATTCTCAATTAAACCTATTAAATATGGGTTCCTAATTAAAAAGTCTTCTTGTGCCTCACTAAAATTAATATCTAATGCCAGTACCCTATTCATATTATGCTCGTCCATTTCAGAAGTATCTTCTAAACCAGGATCAGTAGGCGATGTTGTTGTTCCTCCAGCAGAAGGTCCACTACTTGACCCTCCAACATCTGACTCATTACCTCCGTCAGTGGTATAAGGGCTACGTTGATCTGAGTCATTTCCTGAATCATTACTATTCCAATCACACCCATAAAAGTCATAAATTGTGGGGCTACCGCTACAGTATTTATCGTTCCACTGTAAAACAGGATCGTGACCATCAGGGTTACCTCCAACACTGCATCTCAAGTAAGTAACACGAGGACAATCATTTGCTCCACCACCGCTTTTTAAAAATGCAGAAAAGATTTCCAAATCCAACTTTTCTTCAGGAACTTCTTTTATTTTTGCTTCATAAGGAATTTCTGAATCTTTTGGTTTCTTAGAATACTTTATTTTATAATATATATAACCTGTATCTATTTTTTGAACTACTAAATTTTCAAAAACATCATCTTTTTCATCATTATCTTCTATCATAAATGTGTAAGATGCATAACCTTTATTAACTATTTTTTTTATTAGATCTGTTCGGATAGTAAATTTTTCATCACTTTCATTAGAATTTGATTTAAGTTGGACACTAGTATCCAAATGATTTTTTAAGGCAATTAGAGTTTCTGGAGCTTCAATTTCGCTAAATTGCTTAAATGTTATTTCTTCATATTTAATATTGTCTTGTTCAAAATTATTTTCTATATCTATCTCATCTTGATTCTGACAGGCATAAATTAAAACAAATACAATTAGAATGGTTAATGGTTTAAAAAGGTTTTTCATAGAGATTTAGGTTATAAGGTTAAAAATATTGTTTAAAGGGAAAGAAGTAGAAAAATAAATTTAAAAACTGAACTCCTACCCTCTGTTATTAAACTTTAGCTAAAATACATAAAAAATTAACAAATTCTTTAGGGGAAAATTCCCCTTTTATTTAGGGGATTTTTCCTCTTGATTCTTAATTATTGGCTTCCTACTTTTGGAGGTTATTCTTTAACCTTTTCATTACTTCACTAACTTTTTGTTCTAATATTTTACCATAAGAAGTCTGAGTAATACCCATCCTTGAATGACCTAATAACTTAGATACAATTTCCATAGGAACATCATTGTATAATAATACTGTAGTGGCAAATGTTTTTCTAGCTATATGATGAGTTAAGTTCTTTTCTATTTTAGTTAAGGCAGCTACTTCTTTTAAATAACCGTTGAACCTTTGATTACTTGTAATGGGTAATATAAATTCATAATGTTCCAGAATTGACTTAGCTTTAGGCAATAATGGAATTGACAAACTCGTATTGGTTTTCTGTCTTTTCATTTTTATCCAATCTAATCCATCGACCCCTTTTACAACATGTTCCTTTCTAAGATTAAACATTTCTTTATAGGCTAATCCTGTATAACAACAGAACACAAAGCAATCTCTAATTTGAGCTAATCTATCTATTTTAAAGTCAAACTCCTCCAACCTTTGTAGCTCTTCTTTAGTAAGAAATACAATTTCTTTTTTAACTGTTTTGTATTTATAAGATGTAAATGGATTCTTTACTAAATAATCTTCTGCTACAGCATATTTTACAACCTTTCTAAGCCTTTGTATGGTCTTATTCACTGTTGCTTGTTGTAGTTTTCTTTCTATCTTTAAATAGTAGCTTAAATCATCTAAAAACTTCACTTTCAGAGTACTTAATTTAACATCATTAACCTTGTATTTATGCTTAATAAATCTCTTAACATGAGTTTCTGTTTCTAAATATTTTTTATAAGTGACTAACACTATATCTATACCTATTAAAGTCTTCATTTTCTCGTTATGAAGTTTAAATACTCTTAATAAGGTCATGTGACTCTTTGGTAATTCTCCTTTGTATTTTTTATAAATATCATTTACATCAAATTCTATCTCTTGAACTTGTAGAAATAAAAAAGCCTGATGTAGTTTTTGACTTATCAGACTTAATTGGGTATTAATGTATTCATAGTTTTCAGATTCTTCATCAACGAGTTGAAATTTACTATTCCAATGATTTGGACTTATAAATAATCCTGTGGAGAATTCTTTTCTGTTTTTTATATAGGTAATTCTGCATTTGATAAAGCATAAACCTTTTTTATTTGGCTTTGACTTATCAATTACAAATAATACACTCAATTTGTATTGATTCATATTAAGTTTTTTAAAGGTTTATAGTATTAAAAGTGGGGCACCTTGAGGTAAAATAGGGCACTTATTGCACGCCTATTAGAGGGATTATATTGATAAAATTGAAGGTAATTAATAGAGGATTAGAAACGTCCCAAAACAAAAAAGCATCCCAAAATTTAGGGAAGCTTTCCATCGGTTTACTACTATAAACCTTGACATTTTTGAAAAAAATGCCAAAACAACACAACTTTCTTTATGCGGTCTGGACGGGACTCGAAC
>JAVJHY010798594.1:0-17011 GCA_035593235.1 Phascolosoma agassizii | reverse complement strand
TTTGTACGTTTCATATTGACAGTTTAAGTTACGAATTTGTTTATTTTTAAACTGTCCGATTTTTAGGGAAGGCTACACCATGAAATCCGACATACTCCTACTTACAAAGTTCGGTGAATTCGTAAGATATCTTTCAGTCAACGGGTCCAATTGACTTGTAGACTTATATTTAATATCGAAGGTCGCTGGGACGTTACTCCTACTGTCTTCTGGGTTTAGTCCGTCGCGTATTTCGGATAGCAGTAAAGGTTTTTTTCCCCGTGCAAGATAGAACCTCCATCCCCTATTGCTAATTTCACCGTCATCCTCTTCGTGCTCTGCGAAAAGAAAATCAAGTAATCCATCTCCATTAAAGTCGCTTATAATAGGAGGCCGGAGAATTCTACTCCTACGATCAAAAACAAAGTCAAATACAATTTCTTTAATCTTGGAATTTTTTAATGTAAGGGCCCGGATTCTTCGACGTCCAGCATCATAGTAGACAATATCATCTCGATTATCATAGTCGACATCGATGATTTTTACAGTTTTGCTAAATTTGAGATTGTATGATCTGGGAGTAGTCCAATTCCAATACACAAAATTGTTAAATTTCACACCACTATCTACGAATCCTTTACCAGTGTTTAACCATAATGATACTTTTGTCCAGTCAGTGACCATTAAGTCTTGTAAGCCGTCTCCGTTAAAATCACCAGTTATGGCATCGCCAATTGATGACCAACGACTGGGAAACTCAGGTATGAAGATCGACCAAAATTGACCTTTTCTATATTCGATACCGAGTAGACGGCCATTATTGGAGTCGAACAAAAATAGTTCAGCTGTCCCATTCCCGTCATAGTCCAAAGTAAATCCGGATTTGATTGGAGTCCCATCAAACTTAAACCCGCTTGGTACTTGTAAATTTGTAACTCTTTCCCGGATGTCGATGCCATTTGCTTTGTTCTCGTAGAAAATAAAGTTTTTACTAAGCTCAGTCGCTACTAGAATATCTTTTACTCCATCTCCATTATAATCTGCTGGCCAAATTTCAAAAGCTGATTTTGACTCTTCCGCTTCGTTTGCCAATTTAATATTAGTTTTAATTTTGTCCCTTAAAGGCTTTAAGAGACTGCCACGCCTCCAATAAATCAAGTCATGACTTATTATATCGGTCAAACCATCATTGTTAAAATCGAAAGGAAAACCTGGTCTAAAATTATCAGTCCCACCATCATAAAATAGCCTTAGTATCCTCTCAGTAAAACCATTGTTTGACAAATCAACTACACTAATTTTGTGTGGGCAATGGTGCCAATCTTCAAGAGGCTCGCCATATACAGTACAAGGGATAGAATAATCGCTATGTTGATGAAACTCCCTAAAATCGCCTTTATCGAAATAGATTTCCTCCTTTCCGTCACCATCGAAGTCCCTCGAAACTGTTTGCTCACCATTCACTAAAGGAGGCAAAAATAGATCAAGAGCACCCAGATCGTGTATCCTTTCGAATTTATTTTGAAACTCCTGATATTTAAATTCGCTTGGTTGTTTGCAGTTACCACTTGCACCACACTCCTTAATGCTTGAAACTAAGCTTGCTCCATTGAAAGGATCTTGAGTGTAACCAAAATGATATACCTTAATCACTTTATCCTTGTATTCTACAATAATCCTTTTAAGACGGAATCCAACGTTACTTTGAATACCGTTGTGGAACCCAAGCATAAAATCAGGCCGTTTCTCATATTCGAATTTAATTATCTTGTTTGGAATGAGGTTGTAGTCTGCGTTGCCTGTATACCGAATTTCGTCCAGAATGTATATTGAACTTAAGGCCCCTGAAACTAATGCTGAGCCACCGAATCCAATGGGAGTATTGAGTTTGATATCATTATAATGGTCGGCCGTTTTATATTCGTAATCAATGAAGTTATTATGACGATCTGAAACTCTTCGTAGAATCCAGACCAGAGTTTGTTTTTTGTCCGTTTTAATCGAATGCTTCCATCCTCCGTATTCATAAATTAAATCATCGTTTTTCCAAACCTTAAAAAACTCCGGTTCTCCTAATTCATTGTTATAGCTGCAAATCCTAAAGAAGGGATTTTTCTCGGTTCTATACTCATCGTCGCAATCAGAATTGGTTTTGTGGTTAATTTTGATCAGCCTTTGCCCGTCAAGAAACAATGGATCTAGTCTATCAAATTTAACCCCTCGTACCCTACCATCGCTAGCAATACTCATATTACCTCTTCTTATTTCGGATACACCGGTAATTGACCAGCCTTGTCCTAACGGCCCATTGCTTCTACGGCTATTATAATGGAGATTGATAAAAGGTCTTAATCCAGCTCTACCATCAGGCGAAAAGATCGGAATGTTGTATTCAGAGGCTCCATCATTCGTTACCTGGATAAATCCTTCCGTGGTACCAGGATATACGCTTCTACAACCAGAGCTCATAATAACACTTAAAAAGCAAACTAATATGAAAATTGAAAACGAAAAATGGCAGCAATCATTCACAGTGTTTTTAACTATGGCAAGTATTACCTGATTGTCCATCTTTAAAATAAACTTCCCTGACTACTATCAATTTTCTCATACTTCAAAGGCACGCTTGCAAGATCAGCTAAGCGTCGTGCATCAATGACTTTTTCATCCGTTTCACTACCGCTATTGTTGTCACTACAAACCCCATAACCACAAGACACCAAAGTGTTATTCCTGCTATCCACTTGCTTAATGCTGGTTAATAGATTTATATCACTTATGATAGCGGTGGCATATTGATTATTATAAAAAGCAAGCCCTGGTGTAAGGCTTGCACAAAAGGCCTTGCCATCATTTCTTCTGCGACAAAACACATCATAATTGAAATCAATGCTCGATACTAATATCCGAGTGCTATCAATCTCAGAATACACATTCTTAGAGATAAGTCTTTGGGCGCGTTTGCAGGGTTTAGCATTGACGACATATGAATTCAAATTAGCCAGTCGGACATCAATGATGGCCCCAGCAATATTTTGTTTACGAATCGGAAGGGCGGTTAATCTTTTCTTTACTTCCTCGACATTTTCACATTTCTCTCCAGTCCAAATCGTCTTGGTTGGACAGATAGGTTTAGCACAACCAATTATAAATACTATGAGGCAAGGAAGTAGGTACTTCATAGCTGTTGCCGTTATAAAACCGAAATTGGACTAGTAGTCCAGCTTTTTCGATCAAGAAGTAAACCAAGATAGAGAGAAATTAAGTTAAAGATAAATTTGCATGGAAGCAATCCCTAAAAATGACCATATTCTACCCGAACAAACCCTGTTTTAGTCCTTCACATAGTACTTTTTTAGTATTGCTAGAAAAACCAGATTATCTTATTCTTCCTTTCATAGCCTAGACACCTTGTAGTATCCGGAAATCGATGGACAAGGCTCCTTTCGGGCACTGGTCTTTTAAGTAACTGAAAGTGGAATGGAGTTCGAAAAAGGGTACGAGGTCATAATTATTGCTGTTTTGTAGACTATCTCAAGGAATTCCTTACGAATCTACACTCAGCTAAGAAAATGGTAATCATTCTTTCGAAAATTTATTAAATTTCATTTATAACGTTTGGTTCCCTAGATAAGCTTAAGTCCGCGCAAAACACAGAAAAGAGCAGTTTGAACAAACGGCCATAACTATATTTAGTTTGATCTTAAATTTATATCAAAACGATGAATGACCTTACTCTAAATCTTATCAGTGAGGGCATTGGGGTGATTGTTGAGCTGGCTATTGCCTACTTCCTTATAGATTATATGATAAGGAATAACGAAAGGAAAAAATGGGCACCAGCCAGGAGGATCATTGTACGCAAAGTAGCTCTAACCTATATCATGATTAATCGCCGTTTGGAGCATTTAATAACGATAGGTGGAGTCGATCAGAGGCATTTCGAAATGCGCAGGAAATCTTTGAAAAACCTAAAAGAATGGATTGTTAACCTTCATCGTACACTTGATCTCAATAATTCCGCTCTCGATTCCAGCCTGATGCCGGCAATATCTGTATTCTTGGAGGTCACGGACAGAATATTTAAAAAACTTAACTTCATTTTACTTGCATATGATCCTAAGAACGAACATGATATAGTCGGAGAGCCACCTTTTGAGGATATCGAACTTCTAACTGACTCTATTGTGAAGCTAAAAAAAGGATACTCAAATGTACTCATGGAGGCTAACGTGACCATTCCAGATTTTATGACATTAGATGAGTTAAAGAAAATATGGGACCTTGGTGAAGAACGAAATGATAGGCTTTTTCTTGATCCAAAAAAGTACAGAGATACAACCACGCCAGACCAGAAACGAATGTATTTTAGAATCGATCACTATTTAGCATCACGTCCTATTACCCAATGGGGGAATACCGAAATATTTGACCCATTTGAATAAAACTTAGGATCAAAACAAACTCCCCTGCTCACTCTCCATTTCCGCATACTTATGAGGCTCCATGGTCTCCTTCACATTCCCCTGATAGGCCTTACCTCTTAACCTAGGCACCGTATAATCGATAAGCAGCTCCTCCGGATAAGGCCCGATCATATCCTGGACCTCCTTAGGGTCCAATCCCTCTTTGATCCAGGTACTTTCTAACTCTTGAGGAACAATAAATGGCATGCGTGGCGTCTCCGATGCCTTTGGTTTGTTGTGGATCCAAGCCATGCGTTGGTTGGGGTCGGTGGTGATCACTGTAACCGTAGACATATCACCGCCTTTCCAGCGATTCCACAAACCGCCCAAAGCCATGGCCTCGCCATCTTTGCGAGATAGGTAATAGGGATAAGATTTATCTTTCTCCCAATGATGATCATAGAACCCATCCACTAGTACCAAACATCTTTGTTCCGACTTGGCCGCATCCCGAAAAGAAGGCTTCTTAAAAAGAGTATTGTCACGGGCATTAAGCGTGCTATTCTGAATCTTAGTAGCCTGGGCAGCATCCTTTACCCAAAAAGGAACTAATCCCCACGAGTACAATTGAATTGCCCTTGGATCTTGTACGGTGATCACCGGCAGCTCCATATGATCAAAACCATTGGAATGATACATGGGAGCAAAAGGCTTTTCTCCATAAGAAGCATTAAACCGCTTCTCATAATATTCAATCTTCCGGGTCAAGTAAGCGACGTCATAACACATGGCCAAGTAAATCTTTGATGTTTAATTTAGGTTACTTTTAAGATAATAGCAACTTCATAAGTTTACATGAAGCTCATCTTCTTCCAAGGTACATCCCGTATATTTTTCTTTTCACCCGCATCAGTTTTAATTAAGTAAGTCAGCATTAGATTTTTCACTAATTTCTTCAAATCTTTAACCAGGAATCCTACATTGTAAAAAGATCCTAACTATGTAAGCAAAAGAAAAGTTACCAGCTATGAAAAGAGATACCGAATCGGCATTGCCACCAGAAGTAAAAGAAGGCATCCGAATAAAATCCGGAGCCATGAAAACTATTGTCTTTGATAATTCGAGTTTTATTCGGCGACGTTACAATTGGAGTGGGGAAATTTTATTCGAACCAGGGAAGGATGATTTTTTTATCAATTCATTTGATGACCCCGTTGAATTGAATCCATTCGGCGGAATACCCCCCACCCCCAGTGCAGATGAGGTACTATTAGGTCGCGGAGCAATAGAGGTAACACGAAGAGGACCCATCCAACCCGGCAACGATGATCGTCCCATAATGAGGCCCGTTAGCGATACCAAACCGGTAGAGACTGACCATTGGTCTAATTTTTGGTCACATCTTCCACCTCCATTTCCCCTACCCTTTGGGCAGCCTGATATTGATATCACACCCGACCACCACCCCCCAATAGAATTGCCTGATATTTTCAGTACGTACGATCCCTGTGATTTATTCCATCCCTTAGGTCCATTTGGCCCTTTTGTAGAACCTCCAGACGATATTACTTTGATGTTTCCTCGTGCTCCTTGGTTGGGACCCTATCAGGCTCCTTTGGAAGAAGCTGTACAGGAAGCCTTCCAAGAGTTCTTAGAGGAAATGGGAGAGGCAGGTAACCGCGGAACTATTCATAGTGAAGATTGGGAAAATGCTGGCCGCAAAGCTGGCACCAAGGCAGGGAAAGTGCTTTGGAAATTCATTCGCGATCGTTTCGAAGTTATAAACTTCGGAGGTGATTTGAACTTTGACAGTTTCTGTGAATTTTCCAGTCGAAGACCGTGGGTCACTGGAATAGGTATCTTCGTTGGACTAGCCGGCTATGGTTTGCACCTGGGTAACCAATATAGGCGAAATGGTAAGATTAAACTTGACTTGGGCGATATTGAATTCGAATGGGATTCTGAAACCGGAGAATGGGGTTTAGGACTAAAGGTTAAGTTCAGATTCTAGTTGGCACGATAGTCTCTTCTTTTCGCCGCACCTCCTTTAACCCTACACGTGTTGTATAGATCAAAAATAACACGTATATTTACATATAAGAACTGAAATACCATGAGTACCAAATTAACATTAACCCTGGAGAAGGAGGTCATAGAGTCAGCCAAAAAATATGCCAAGAAGAAGGGCCAAAGCCTTTCTGAACTGGTAGAGAACTATTTTAAGTTGCTCACCGCTGGGAAGCGAAAGCCGCCTAAGTTAAGTTCAAAGGTGAGGGCTTTAAAAGGCAGCCTCAAGGTCAATAAAGCTTTTGATTATAAAAGAGTCTTAGAGGAAGAAATGATAAAAAAACATGGCTCCTAAGATCTTTGTCGACACCGATGTGATCATTGACCACTTAACTGATCGGGAGCCATTCGCCAATTACTCCTCTTTGATCTTCGAGCTGCATCAGCAAAAGCAGCACCAAGTTTATATATCGGCTCTAAGCGTGAACAATATATATTATATCGCCAGGCGGCTGATAGGCCATAAGCGCACGGTAACCCTGATCGATCGGCTGATCGACAACATTGAGATCGTTGCCACTAACAAAGCGGATATAAAAGATGCCTTACAATCTGGATTCAAGGACCTGGAAGATGCCATCCAGTACACCACCGCCCTCACAGTAAAGGGTATAAGCGCCATCATCACCCGCAACGTAAAAGATTACCGCAAATCAAAACTGGCCGTTTTCACCCCCGAAATTTACATAAAGACGAATTTTTCTAGAGAACAGTAACCTAACCCTGATATCACTGCAAAACCAATCAATTTCATTAAAACTTTGTTCCCGGCCGCTCTTTTTCTTTTCACCTGCAATCCCAATACAGTACCTAACGCAGTATCTTTTTTTCTTTTCACCCGAAACTCCAACATAATCCGCGACATCAATATCTAACCTTTCTTTTCACCCGCAATTTTCACCGCCCCTTTCATCCACCACTCACCCCTCAAATTCGCACCCACCCAACCCCTATTGGTCCTCCCCTACCCGGCGTTGGTGTAATAATCAAAATACCTTTCTTTTTTCACCGTAATTACTGGTAAATTCTATTCAAATTATTATCAAAAGTTAGGCTTTTTCTCCGGACATGATCCTAAAGACTACGGCATAAAGCTCCCTATTGAGCTTGCCCCCATTTATTCCGTTTCCTTTGGATCCATACCGCTATAAAAATGAGCTTCCGGAGAAAAGCCTGGACCAATTCCATAATTAAATGTTCAACTTAATTCTAAGATTATGGAAACCAGAACAAAACATAGGATCGACCACTTCGAGACCAAGGTCTTGGAAGCGCTGGCCTATGCCAAACGCATCGTGTTTCGTTTTACTCAAAACGACCAGGACGCAGAAGACCTGCTTCAGGATGTGGCTTACGAAGTCTTGTCCAGAAGAAAAAAGTACCAGCCCATTATTGGCCACAAGCGCACCGTGTACTTGCTGCTGCTAGGCATCAGCAGCGGCCACCGCCGCTCCAATAAGATCCGCTATGCGGCCCAGCTCGAAGACCACGAGGCACGGTTCAAGACCCACAATCATGGCCCCTACCTGGTCGATCAAGTTTTGGTTAACCAAGCACTGAACCACCGCATTGCCCGGATGCCCTCAACCAAAATGGTGGAATATTTCAAATTGCATCGACTAGGCATTGACTACTCCAATATTGCTGAAAAATTTAAAGTCACCAGACGGTCCGTGATTGCCGGCACCTCCTGGGCTCGTAAAATGATCAAGTCCTTTTTAGCCGATCCGAAAATTGGTTATTAATTGATAGAATCAGTGATTAAAGCCCTTGAGAATTGCGTAAAACGCAACCACCTTGGGGTGGAATCGCATATGATCCAGGCTCAAGCCTTTAACTAGGCCAATTGCCACTTCCTATCCAAATCTTTTGATTTTCGTTTTCACAGCTAGTAATTGCACAGTAAACTTCTGCTTGCGGACCCAAAGCAGACGTTGGAATAGTATTTTAGAGGAGCGAGCATATTAACTATTATTAGAATGATAAACACCAAATGGCGATAAAAGTAGCAAGACACAATATATACATAATAGGGGTCAAATATACCGTAACAGAAAAACGTGCGATTATGTTAACTCCTAGATTTCAAGTTAATCTAAACTATTGTCAGGTGTGCTTTGGATAAACTGTTCAAAATTAGTTGTGTTTCACATGGAGATATTGCATGCATCACATAGGATTCCTAAATTTGTAACTATGCTGCTGTGGAAGTATAAAGTATGTATTAAGTTGCGCAGCGCTACAGTTTTCCTACTAAGAAATTAAGACCGCCTGATGAGTTTTCCATCTGACATCAAAGGATGCATGAAAGACTGCATACTTTCAATATTTTGGTCACGCAAGGACATATATACCTTCTTCGAAGATCATGATTGCACCAGCTCTGATTTGCGTTCAATTGAGAAATTCAAGGAACGAAAGCTCAGTCGATCGAGAATGATCGATAGCCTGTTTGACCAACTTGCTAAGAGAATGGACAACGGGCTTGGACCGTTCCGGGCAATACTGCAATCATTGATAAAATGGGAACACTTTGACCCCTACTATTTCGAGAAGCTAGGAAAGCTTGACCGAACCACCGCGGAGAAACACCTTGAACATCTCAGGCAACTCACGGAAATTCGTGACTCAAAGATACGGAACCAGCGAAAACGACGAGAAGCAAAAGAAGCTCTGCAACAACTTCCACGAAGAGACCTCCCACGATTGCGCGATGACTTTCTTGCCCTTCATGCTGGTTCCGTAAAACCTCAGGAACGCGGATATGCTTTAGAAAAGATTCTTGCCGAACTTGCTAGGCTTGAGTCTCTCAAGGTTACTGATCCGTTCAAAGTACAAGGAGAGCAGATTGACGGGACCATAAAGTACGACGGAGAGCACTATTTGGTTGAAGCAAAATGGCAGGAAAAGAGCACTGCTAACGAGGCCGTCTATCAGTTTGTAGGTAAAATTGAGGGCAAAATGTATGGACGTGATCTTTTCATTTCTGTTAATGGATTCAGCGAAAACGTGGTTCACTCCATCGTGAATGGAAAGGCAATTAAGACTATCTTTGTGGATGGTGAAGATTTGGTTTTGGTACTCGAGGAGCAAATCGCGTTTCTAGATATGATTGACAAGAAAGTCAAAGCAGCGCAAACAAGGGGTCTAGTGTACATTCACCCAATTACTGGCTCACAAAAGAAAGGCGCCGCGTAGCATAATATAGTGAGCACCACTTGCGTGTTTCTTCAAATCGAAGAAAGACGTCATTGTCCGGTATTCCTTAAGCCTTACCAAATGCCCCGATTAAATAATTTAACTATCTATCAATACTTGGATTTTGGTTCATCTGGTAGTTTTTCCTTAATTTCTTCAGTATCAAACAATTCGGATAGATCAGGATCAGGTTGAATTTTATCTTCAAATTCTAGTTCTATCTGATTCAGAGGGTTATAGAATTCAACATCATATTGATTCAACTCATTCATAAAGGGGTCAGAATTTAAAAACTCAGAACTCGCACCTGGTAGCCATTTTTTCTTAATTGATTCATAAATGAATAACCATTGTTCATTGTACAAATCTTCACGAGAGAATGTTTTAAATATATGACTGGTACCCGGTGGCCTACCAAAACAGAGACCTTTGTTCATTAGATCTAAACAAATTAGCTTCGATACATTGTCATTCGATTCCAAAACTTGTTTGAGAATCGAATTTTTACAAGTAATTTTAAAAGATATCATAATCCACAAGGCCCACGATACCTCAAACGAGTGGTTTAAAACGGTGTGATCGCTGACTATTTTTTCTAAAACAGATTTAATTCTATCAATTGACGAGCCCCTAATGTAAGCTCTGTAGCTCAAAAGTATTTTTAAGAATTGATCTAAATTAGAAGGATCAAACATCTGAAGGTTAAGAGTGAGTTGAAGAAAGGTATCCCACCCCTCTTTTTTTATTGGGACATGACCATATTCAAAACGTTGTAGAGCGTAATGAACAACTTGGTCAGATTGTTTGGGAAATCGTTTTAGTAGTTTATACACTATATCAAAAAAGGTTCTCAATTCATAAGCATCAATATCTTTGAACCGAAAACTTGATAAAATATTTGCCCATTCGTTTTCAAACGAATGGGGACTTTCTTCAATTGTAACTTTGTTGTCATTAATCTCTAGATTAAAGTCATTGATTATTTTCTGGGACTTTTTAAGTATAATTTCAGCTTCAGTATAAGAGTCTACATAAAAGTAATAGTCATCGAAATACCTTGAACCTATAATATCGCTTATTTGCTCAGAGATTTCTAAGTCCATTCTATTTGCTATTAGTTCTGCTACCAAAAAAGAACCATCTGGTCCAATTGGTATCCCTATACTTTGTTGTTCCTTGCAGTTTCTCAACAATTTGTCGAATTCGTTACAGAACTCATATAATTGGGCTCGCCTATCAGTTGCAACTAACTTTCTCCATAATTTCTTTCTTCTTTTTTTGAAATATTCTTTCGCATCCTCTTTGCCCATTATTGCCCAAGTTAATGAATGAGTATAAATGGAAGGGTAGAATAGGGATATGTCAAATCGCAATTCATATTTTTTGTTAAAGGACTTTTGAAGAAGTTTGAATCTAAAATCATTTAAAGATTTACTTTTAGTCCTTAAGGATCTTTTAGCTTGATATTCAACAGGGGTGCTTTCCGAGTATGGACTTATTTTGGTATATGGCCTGATTTTCTTCCAATTAGAAGCAATGAACTTAGATAGTTCTAAATATTGTTTTGGATTTGGAATTTCCAATGACCTCCTTGAATATCTACCTTTTGATAAACTAAACAATGCTGATTTCGAAAATTTTGGACTTGTGGAGTACCTTGCTGTCTTTGACAATATATATCGACTCTTTTCTGCAAATTTCGATGTTGTAAAAGGAGGAGGAAGTTCCTTAGGGAAATACCCTTTTTCTAGTAGATTCTTAACGTTCATATATGTGAAACATAACTGCCATAAACAATTTATAAATAATATTAGACTAACCGCATTAAATGATCATTAACACTATATTCCTAATTCGTTTCAAGTATCAGTCCAGATTTTTTGAAATATTAGGGTTGAACCACTTAAACTAAGAACAACGATTAAAAAAGGGGTGTGCCATTTACATTGTATGCGCCATATAATATGGGTAAATTGTAAGTGAACTCCACCATTGGTAGAAGAAATCTGTACTAGCTGGCCTAAAAGCCATGGGTGATAAAAGAAGGGATATAGCGAAACTTATCGAGAAGATCCATGTGGATAATAGTCTTATTGATCAGATAAGACCATCAGCATTTGAAGGCATTGTAGCAGAGCTTTTCGCTCAAAGCCAAGTGCTTGTAGATGTACAAAGAAATATGTCCCAACAATTAGATTTTGTTGGGACATTTCGCGACCAATTCAACCATATTAATTCCTTTGCCGTGGAGGTGAAAAAGCTGAATGACCGTATCGACACATCTGCTATACAAAGGTTTCAAAAAAGCATCTCCTCCCTAGGTATTGACAAAGGTTATTTCGTCACTAATTCGAGTTTCTCTGAAGAAATAAAAGCCCTTGCAAAACAACATGAGAATACATTGAAGCTAATAGATCGGTCGACCCTATCTTCGCTAATTGATAGATACACAATTAATGGTGAGTCATTCGCATCCAATCTTTTTCAAAAGGCCTGGGATCTAGATCTTGACCGAGTTGCCCATATACTATACCCAAGTCCTGACGAGATTGAAGAATTTGACACAAGTGCGTACAAGTTGGATGAAGAAGAAAAAAGCGCATTAATATCTGTTGAGCGGTTGCCATTCAAATTGATCGCGAAAATAATGAGGTCGCCTAACGAAGTTAAGAATCTTTCACCACGTCAGTTCGAAGAGTTTGTAGCGGAAACACTTGCCCAGCTTGGCTTCGCGGACGTTATACTAACTCCTCGTTCTAGAGACGGTGGTAAAGATGTAATTGCCAGCCATCAAATAAATGGGATACCACTCTCATTTTATTTTGAGTGCAAGAAGTATGCTGACAGTAACAAAATTCAACTTGAAACGCTAAGGGCGCTAATAGGTACACTGGCTCATGACGCAAGAAATGTAAACAAAGGCGTTCTCGTAACAACATCTACTTTTACAAAAGGGTCGAAGGATTTTATTCTGAGTGAGGCCAGATTGGATGGTAAAGACTACGAAGGAATACTTGGTTGGATTAGTGAACTTAACAAGAAAATGTGAAAGACCATGCTGACACCCCCCTAAGACCCGGTACCTAGGTGTGACTTGGTGGTTAAAGTCTGTATCGGAAATGAAAAACCGAACATTCCAACGTCCGCTATTGGACCGTAAGCAGTCGCTCAATTAAAGGAAAACCTGCGATTTAATTAACTATTTGAACACTGGCCGTTTTGATGAGATTTAAATAGCCACAAAATACTTTTGCTGAACCACGCAAGACATTATTTGCTATTCGTTTTGACACATTCACTAATATTCAATTGTATATTAAGTTTCCTTTTAAGGGAATTATCGCGTGGTTTAATCAACAATAGATTATTGAGCCTAGGTAAGCTACTGAATTTAAGAGATACTGATTGGTCCATTTCAATTATTTCATAAGGCATTTCAATCTGGTCTTTGCCAAGAAGAATAAATTCCAAGTTGCGATAATCGAATGATACCGAATCTTCTGTGAGTTTGTAAAAATTAATTTGATAGTCACTTGGGCTACTACTAGCACATCGGGGGCAAAATGGAGGTAAGTCAATTTTTACAACTTGGTCCAGATTCTCGAAAAAAACTGTTAGATCTTGGATTCTCTCGTAATCATCAAGAATGTTGTATTTAAGTTCGTAAATCGGAAAAATCGGATGCGAGAAGCCGTCGCATAAGTCTCCAAGTCCATCACCATCCCTATCCTGCTGTAATGGATTATAGTATTCTGGGCAATTATCAATGTTGTCTAGAAATCCATCCCCATCCGAATCTGAATCCCCATCACAAACATCACCTTGCCCGTCACCATTGGCATCATTTTGATCTGGATTGTAAATGGTTGCGCAGTTATCACATGGGTCGTAAAATGTGTCCAAATCGGGATCTCCTACAGGGTCTCCTACTGGGCTATTAGGACTTAACGGACATAGATCATTCCGGTTTATTATTCCATCACCGTCAATGTCGTCATCACATACGTTACCCATACAATCTTTGTCTTGATCTTCCTGATCTGGATTATATACGTTTGGACAATTGTCCATTATTATTCCATCCCCATCGGAATCACTATATCTCCCTCGATTTGCGGATTTAATGCAAGAGAAAAATTCATCCGTAAATACAATTTGTCTGTTTCCCCAAATTTCCATTGGGCTTGGATTAACCGAATTTCCGCCATTCTGGGCATGGTCGTACAAGGTGAAATGAAGGTGAGACATAAATCCAGCAACCTCAAAACTTGTTCCAGCGTCACTAACAAATCCGATTATATGACCTTCCAAGACATAATCCCCCTCTTCTACGGTGATTGGGTCCATGTGCAAATATTTAGATTTATAGTCTAAAGACGCATCACCGCTACATGAATGATCCAATATCACCTTTCCAATTTCCGGTTTTACACGTGTAACTATACCACGCGCAACAGCCGTAACAGGTATTCCACTAACTGGTTTAACTACATGTGTCCCCAATAAGATACTTGCCCAATCAATATTTTCCCATACATTAAAATCTAAGGAGTAATAATCTTTTCCGGTATGTTTATGCTGTCCAAAATACGATCCAGTATAACCCTCAGATTCTGCACAATTTCCACTATAGGCCGTAGGGAAGTTACCGGTGGCCATTGATAGACCATAACCCCAAGGTGGTTTAATTGGAAATCTTAAAACTGGGGAACTTGGTGCTGCAATCGTTTTTATTTTTGGATTATTCTTTTTAAGGCTTACGATCCGATCATCAATCAAGCCGCTAATAACATTACTAAATGTGTAAAAACCAATTTGATTCCATTGCCATCCAAAAGGAGTATTCTCGATTAGAAATATTAAACTGTCAGAATTTGACCGTACAGACCAACCCTTAGAATATATATATACCTTTTTGGTTGTTTCATTTATCATGGTATCTAAAGGAAGGATGATTGGATCGCCTTCAGATAGACCAAGCTTAATGTATTGCTTTAAAGAATCCAAGTTTGCCAATACTCCTTCACCTCCTATTGGAGAAATCTTAAAGTTTGTTTGATTTGCAAGTCGCATTAAGTTGTCAGCATCCTTATCTTTAACATAAGATTTGAATTCTTCATAAAAATCTACCCAACTTGGTCTACACCATGCTTTATCACTTTGTAAGAACTTAAGTCGTTCTCTAATTTTACTTGCGTTCTCCGGAGATCTATTTAGAACGTAGTTATACACTTTAATTGCCTTGTTTACACGTCCTTTTGATAAAAGCAATTCCGCTTTTATGGATAACATTTTTACCGAGTCGTTCTGAGTGTATTTCCTCAGCACTTTGTTTATACATCCAATAGCTTTGTTATATTCGTTTTTAGATTTGTAATGTTCAGCAAGTTTTACCAATGTAATTTGCCCCCAATTCGTATTATCAAACTGCTCTAAACCGTGTTCTTTTTCAATGTCTTTTGCTAAAGCTATTCCATTTTTAAATCGTTCACACCTCATATGGTTCAAGAAAAGCCAATACTTAGCTCGACTTTTATAAACGGCAGTTGGCGTTAATATATACTGACTTAGGAATTTGTGGAGGCTATCATAATGACTATGGTTTTTAAAGTGAAGTTTATACTGGGTTAAGGCATAAAGTTGATCCAGAGGATTGTCCCAATTTAAGTGTCGAAGGTGTGGCAAACTTGACAAATAAGGCATATCCACGGCTGCAAAATTAGATTCTGCTGATTTTGTGAAAAGAAGATTTGATGATTTAATCTTGTTTTGAGCAATTCCTTCCATACCTAAGATAGAAACTAGTAATATCATTGGTATATCAATAATCGATTTACTCCGAATAATCCAATTCTTATACATGGGGGTTTTCGGTAGTTCGGAAGCTCAATTGTATAAGAGCAAAGTTATTTACAATCATTTTTAATTTCAATCTCTAATAAGTACTATTTCCAGGGCAGACAGAAGGAATTTACAGGGTTTATTAGTAGTTCCTAGTGAATCTCAATTCTGACACTCCCATTCCTTATCTTTGTAGGATCACCCTTTGATGAAGGGGACATTACTAACAATAGGCGACCAGGAAAAATAGTTTTCTCTTCAACTGGGCTATCTCTACCTTTAAGATTAGTTGCTAATTTTCGTATATTCATCCCACACTTATTTCCTTCAGATCTTTCAAGAATCGCAGTTATTTTACCAGGACCTGAGACAATCAAAAAGATTACCGGGTCTTCATCTGGTTCATCGTCCACATTGAAGTATTTCCCTGTTCCATCATTATGAAATATCGATTCGAACGTACCCCACTCATTTGAATATCTTTGTACTATTTGTTCAGATGTTACAGTTATTGTGATAGCATCTTGCTTGAATTTTTTTGCCCTATAATGACCAGAAAGATTTGAAAAATAATCTCCATCATTTTTAGTATTGCTTCCATTGGTCTTTGAACTACTTGAAAGCTTTTCACTTCCTTTTTTCCAACCAACCGCAATTGCTTCCAATCGTGCTGATCTCGGTGGATGTGTTACAGAACCACTTCTCGACGCAAGTCTCTCCATTGCTCCTTGAGCTTGACTCAAAGTGGCTCCCATTTTTGCAGACACAAAGCCCGAAAATTCGTCTGCTTCCAACTCAATAGGAGGTCTGCTTCCGGCCTCAGATATGGTATGTCCATTTAAATGGTGACCGATTTCATGTGCTAAAATTGTTATACCAGCCCAATCGGTTCCTGAAGCTTCTTCTATCCTAGAAATGAAACTCTGACTGTACAGAATCATTCTTTGGTTGTTAATGATCGTTGCACTTGCATTCGGTACATTAGCCGCTTGAATTCTAAAATTAGGCTTTAGGCCGACGCTCTCTACAATTCTATCCCTAATACCTATAGCTTCCTGAGTAGAACTAAAGGAAAAAAGGTCGTCCTCAATATCTTCACCATTGAAAGTACAGGTTTTACTTTTATCAAGTTCAATTCTACTTTGGCAAACCGCCTTAGAGCCACTACCTGCGATTGCAAGTACCAGTGTTAATAATGATAGGAAGTATTTCACTACGTTGGTGTGATCTTTAGTGATAATTTAGATAATAATAGCCAGTATTCCCAGTAGAGCGATTATTTAGAACAGATGTCGGTCCCAAAATAATCGCCATAGGTTTTACCACCGCCATTTTAGGGGCCCTGTTTAAATTGCAAAATTATGCTGGACAAGAAATGATGGTCAAAATTGGAGTTTTATCGATGTCCATAGGTGTTTTGATTTGGGGATTCAATAGTCGTAAATATTGGAGTAATAACTTGGTTGCTTTAGTAATTAGGATTACTCTAATTACCACTCTCGGCTTAGTATTATGGTTCC
>JAVJHY010797532.1:0-17018 GCA_035593235.1 Phascolosoma agassizii | reverse complement strand
GTACTTACAGTAGATAGCCTTAGTTGCGTCCTATCTACTGCAGTTCTCATGTTTGATATCATCTTGTTTGTCTTTCTTACTTGTGTAAGCTCATTTGCCAGAATCTTGCCTGTTTGCACATCCTTGTTTTTCTGGGCCTTAACTATTCTTGCAAACAGCTTGTCATCTTTATGATTTAATTGATTAGAAGTGTTGTCTAGTTTGGATATTGGTTTGTTTAGTCCTCTTACTGCATTATCTATGCGTGGCTTTAGAGGTGCCTCCCGCTTGAACATACCTGAAATCTTGCCTCCCAATCCATCAGATGGGGGTCTGTTCCATGCTTGTCCAAAGTTTGCCATTATAACATGATATTAAAAAAATTTGAACTTAGCAGACCAAGCTAAATTTATTGTACAAAGTTGATCATTTTGCTGAAACATTATCCGATTAGCCATAGACCACAGTTTTCAGATCCTTCATAAACTGGCAAGAGCGGCACTATCCACATCCCTAGAAATATGCCCGCACCAATTAGAACATACCAGTAAGATTCCAATTTATTCACTCATCAATAATTAACAAAAGTTCAGTTTTCAATTTCCCTCAACCTTGCATCCCGGTTCTCCAGGAAGGCAATAAACTTGGAACTTGAAGAGGATCGTTTTAGCAGAGATATCATCAGTCACATCAACATATGCAAGAAGTGTTTTGATGTCGTCAAAAATTTTTGGAATCTCCCATGAGAACACAAATTTTCCAGAGTCATCTGTCCTTCCCTTAAAGTCTCGAATTACATTTTTACTGTAATCCTCTATTGTGATTCTTACCAGTGCGTCTGAGACAAAATATCCGTCTCGCGTTACATCTACTGTAATGTCGTGTGTTGTTCCTCGTCGGATCTGTTGTTGTCCTGTCACATCAACTTGCAGACCTGAAATGATTGCTGGTTCTGCATCTGCATTTCCAAAGCCTTTGATTATCCATCCCCTTTCAACCAACTTTGCAAGAGTTTCAGGGTTTACGCATGCAGGAGAGCCATCATGCCTTGTTACAATAACTAATGATTCCCTGCATTCTATTTTATCAAGTGAAATTCCTGACTTGAATTGTTTTAGTGGGGATATTTCTTTCAAATTTACGCTGACTAGAAGATGATACCCATCGGTTCTTCCAACTATTCCTGCAGCTTGTGGAATTACCCTTTCACTAAAAACGGGTTCATCAAAATGAACTGAGATTATCTCTTTTTGCCCATCGGCATTCATCACATAAGAGTGCATTTTTCTAGGTGGATCGTAAATGTATGTGGGAGTAAAGACTACTCCTTGAAAAATGATCTTGTCCATTAAATCTGGATTTAAGTCAAGGGGCTCAGAGACATAGTAAAGCATGTCGTTGATTTTTTCAATTTGATATGATGGGTTAGAAACGGAATTAACAGATGAACCTGAAATGCGAATGCTGTGTTGACCTTGCCCCGAATAAAACACAATCAGATATTTTCCAGATTCATTTTCCAATATCTGACTGTCTGCATATTTTTCATTAAAGGTAATTTCGTATGGGCCTTCAAGCAAGTCCCCTATGTTTATTGCAAGAAAATTCCTGAAATCATTTGGCTCTGTGAAATTTATCTGAAGTGACTTGAATGACTTGTCTGCAATTAACGAAGTGACAGTTGAGGGTGTAGTGATTTTAGGAAATATTGAAGAGTTGTCCTCTAGTCTGAGATCAGCCTGAAAATTCTTGTCCGGAAATAACTCATCAAGATCAATCGGAACGGTGTTAATGGCAGTTAGACTTTTTGCAGACTCTTCAAATTTATTGATGTATTTAGCGTAGTTTTCTTCAGATGCAAATATCCCATAGCTTATGTATCTTTCACCAGTATTCACAAAATAGAACTTGCCAATGCGTTTTATTGGCTCTGGGTAGTCTGGCGGATACTCTCTTTCTTTTTCTATAGTACTCGTTAGAACCTGCATGTCTGCTAGTTTTTCTATTTTCATGTTCATGTTGTATCCTTGAAATGCGGCATAGATGTCTCCTGTAAGGGGGACAGGAGTTGCAAGAAAACTTGTGGGGTGATTGTTAAGTAATAATCCTGCAGGTGATGTGTCAATGGATGGACAGCATGGTTCATTGAAAGACAGTTCGGGATGGGCCTGAATGTTTATTATTTTTCCAACATTTGGATTGTCAATTTCTGTCAAGAACCCTTTCATAGAGTCAGGTAATGTGATGCCAAATCCAAATTCTTCATTTTCATATCTTCCATCAATTATCGCATATCCTGGAGGTAGAATGTGTTTTGGGACATCATTGTTTGTTGTTTTGTTTGATACGGGTGCAAACTCAAACTCAAATTCAAAAGTACCCCTTCCATGTTTTACGATTAGTAGATAAGAGTGATCTTCCTTGTAATACTCTAGTTTTGGAAAGTTTAGCAAGAATAGCGTCATTTCATTAGGACCGGGAAGTAATTCCTCCTGAGAATAATACAAAATCTTTCCCGTCTCAATATCCTCGATGGTTATTGTTGCCTCAAATACATCCTGTCCATCATTTGGAATTCCGTGGGTCGTTATGATGACATCAAATGATTCGTCTATCAAAGGGTTTTTTGGCGCATCAAATGTCACTGATTCCAGTTCTGCAAACGCAGGGATTGCACACCCAATCGACCCTAAGAAGACAATCACAAGAAAATACTTCATATCTGATTAAACGCCAAGCAAGAGGCTCAAATAATTCTAATCTTTTGCTCTTAATCTTCATAGCACGTACAAACGATAAATCAGGATTAATTGCTACGATCAGGCAATCTTTCGACAGTTCGGGAAAACCTCCGAATTGATATTCTCTTCAATCAAATTGATAAAAAATCTTCAAAAAATTGCAATAAAAGATCTAACTTCTAAAACCCCAGGCATAAAATCTTTATTGGCCACAATACGATGTCCATACGTTGATTTGCACGCCAAGATAGATACGATGAATATTTCCAAGCCGACAATTAATCATATTTAAAAATTTGAAGTTTTAATTGAATTAATCAGTGTCATTGCAGTTTTCTAAATATGACAACACAGATTTAATATTAAAAACTAGTTGCTATGAAATTTCTTTTTATTTTAATGGAAACTATTTCATTTGAGAGAACCACATAGTGATTCTTGAACGTGGTGAAAATGATGATGTTTACGACCTTAACGCTATTAATCACATGAGAGAAGTGATCTCAGACATGTTTGAATGTTCTTTTTATTATTAGATCTTTGATAACTGAGTTTTTCACTGTTTCAAACAACCGCTAGTATTTTTGATAGCAAATTGAATCATGGTACGGACCCGAAGGGACTAGGGTACCTGGGCGGTCTTATTTTGCGTCCACTATTTAACTAAAATTCAATTAAACTAATTTACTATCACAAAATAGTTTTCAGATGAAATTGTAATAGTTACATGTTGATTTTACATCATGTATAGAGTATGTTCTTGTTAAATACATTGTTATACTCACAATTCGTTGGCAAAATATTGCCAATTAGATTTCTAAATTTAGATAAGTCAATTAATTATTTAAAATTGGATTATTTTTGAGATTTGTTTCAAAATAAATTCACAAATTTTTATGCAAATAAAACTAGTAAAAAAAGAAAAAAATAGGCTTTGGTTAGTTATGCCATTTCATTTCAGTCATTTGACTGCGAAGATCATTTAGCTGTGCTCTAAGTGAATCAGCCTGTGCGTCATCACCGTCAGCGATAGCATTCTGGAGCTGCTTTAGAGTCTCAAGAAACTGTGATTTTAGATCATCTTTTGATACGTTTCCTGTTCCTCCATCAGAGAGTTTATCCTCTATCTTTGCAATCTTGTTTTCAATTTGCTCAGGATCAGATAACGTATCTTCATAGTTTCCTTCGTGTTGTTGTTGCTTGTCATGAGAGTATTTCTTGTCTTTGCCTTCTGCCATCATCATCTCAGAGTGATCATACTCTTTTGTCACCTGTGCGGTGTTTGTGGCATCTGCTGCATCAACTACAAATACTGTTGTACTCATAGTCTCAGACTCTGAATCATCCATGTTCATCTCAGCTAGCATCCATACAACGAATTTATCGCCATCTTCATTTACTGCCATGCCGATACTGCCTTTCATGACGTCCATTCCTGCATCTTCTGCCAAGACTGCTGCCTGGCTGAATTTCACAGTAACTTTGGATTTTAGGTCCTCATGAACTGCTTTCATGTCTGTTTCTTCAGTCATTTCAGGAATTGGAATTGCACCTGTAAACCCTTCAACTTTGATTGTCATGTGATGATGATCTTTCTTTGAATCATGTCTCATCTTGTTCTCAGAATGTTTTTTGTATTCGTCTCTGTGTTCTTCAATGAATGCTTGCTTTCCTGCCTCATCAAATGAGCAGTACTCATTCATCTTTGCTACCATCTCTTCGGTTTTGTTGTGCTCTGCAATCATCGCAGTTTGCTCATCAGCTGACATTTTACAGTAGCCATTTAGCTTTTCTGCCATGTCTTGCTTGATGTTTTTCTTTGCACCATGATCATAAGCGCCATCACCACTACTGCCATCTGCCCATTGCTTTTCTTGGCCAGGTTCTGCCATGACATACGGTGTTGCCGCTGCAAACATTAATGCAAATACTGCTGCAAATGCTGGAAGCACGTATTTTACCTTAGTTTTCATTGATCTGCCAAGGAGTCTTGACTGATAAAAGTTGCGAACAAATGATCCGTAAATCTCCTTCGGAATCACAAAATAAAGTACAAATTAAAATTTCAATATAAAGAAAATATTTTGAGAAACACAATCTTCTGTTAGTTTCTCAATTTTTTGGCAATTTTGGCAAAACATTCTTCTTTTAAGATTATGACATTCAGGTTCTCACTATTGCAATATTTACTAGATTCTACAACAGGTGCAATCACAATGATGTTCCTTGTCGACATGGCCCTCATCATCATGATTTTGTTTTGCTGTAATCAATACAGGTATTCCACTATAACATAACCAATTCAATTAGATCAGGCTAGATTCTGCTCAAAGAATTCCAAAGTTTTATCCCATGCGTCTTTTGATTCCTCTGGAGCGTATCTGTCACCGGAAGGATTTGCAAAGGCATGATTCACTTCAGGATATATCGTAATGTCGTTTTCCACTCCAACCTCATTCAAAGATGACTCAATATCAGACATACATAATGACATCTCAAATCATTTCATCAGTAAAGTAAGATTGTTTTCAGAATAGTAATTTCGGTTTTATTTTGTTGAATGTTTTTTGTATGTTTTACACGAGACTGATGTCGAATATTCTATCATCAATGTAGACACACCGACTTTACCTGAGTTGTTTTGTTTGATATCCCAATAATATATGGCGTAAAAAAATAATTAAAGAAAAAAAGTGGTCATGCAACTATTGCATGAAATTTGATTGTTTATGGGATATACATTCGTCATATAGTTCTCCCGAATCATCATCTAGCCTGCAACCGCAATTTAGCTCAACGAATTGAGTCAATTCATAGCAAAAATTAGCCATGATATAGGATTTCAAAATTTGTATAAAACCCAGATGAACAATTCATCAGTGACTTCTAAATACTAAATTCTCAATACGGTATCATTGACAATAATGTACATCCCAATAAGACCAGCTAGACGAGGTTCTGATAAAGATGATGATTTAGAAGAATAAAATAAAAATTCAATTAATGATGTTTTTCACTTAGAATAAAATTCCGGACCCGATCAGATTCGAATCTTTGAGGTAGTCGGGTTCGTGTAAAATTATTGGATCCCAAGTGACGGAATTGTCCAAAAAGTTTGGCCCCTTTTTTGTCATTCCAGAGTCTCAATAACATAGTCATGAACGCATTTCATGTTCTCACTGTACTTCTTGTTCCAGTTCTTCCAAAAATCCAATATCCCTTCGATTTTGTCGGTCTGATGAGTGTGGTTCATGTCACATTTCTTGCAGGTAAGGCGATACTTTGTCATTTTAGATCCTCTTCACATTTTGTGCATCCATCAGCCGATTCTTTGACCTCATGGATCTTGGCCTGGTTCGCAGTACCAATCCACAGCAAGGGCAACGGGCACCCTCCCACATCACATAGATCTCACATCTGTTGCACCTCTTCTGACCCCTGTCATAGCGGTTGTTTGAACCGGTTGGCTTGTCTGCTCTGTATCTATGACACAGTCCCTTGCATGCCATGATGAAAAAAACAAGGTAGTGATTTATGAATCATGTAATTGATTTGCAGTGAAAAAGTACCTTGTCCTTTTCTACAAATTCTTTTATTTTACAATTAGAACCGGAATGCTGGCTTTTTGCATGATTGTTTTTGCCACACTTCCAAAATAGCTTGCAGCGTCTCCTGCACCTCTTGATCCCATAACTATAAGATCAATCCCATTTTTTTTATTGTCTGCAAATTCGACAATACTTTCTTTGACATCTCCTCCAACGATTTTGTATTTGAATACAATCCCGTTCTCTGCAGCTTTGGTTTTTGCAGAATTCATGACTTTGTTAATTTCTTCAGGTACAATTTTTTTAAAGATGCCAATTTTTTGGATAGTTTCTCTGGTCTGGATAGGTACAACAAAGATGCCCGATAAAATTGCCCCACACTGTCTTGCAAGATAAATTGCATTTTCCAATCCCCTGAAGGAATTATCTGATCCATCTAGCGGAACAAGTATTTTTTTCATTTGAATTTTTAACATATTGGCATTAGGTCAATTAAGAACTTAACAGCAAGGTAATTACAGTATTTTATGCACCAAATCCAGTTTAGATCTGCTGTTGCTTTGATTCTATTTGTTTTGCTTAATTCCAATCAAATTTTTCTTATCTAAAAAAACTAAAGACAGTTACACCTATTGGAATAAGTACTTAGCAAGCACGTGGATCAGGATCGACTAAAGATAATTTTATGATCAATGACGAAGATAGAATATGTAATAATTGAAATCCTTGGACAAAACAGTCTTGTGTAAATTACTATTCAAGGAAAAATACACTTTTGGTATTTTTTGCAATTCTCACTCTTTGATTTGAGTGATTGCCTTTACGACATCTGATTTGCTAATCACCCCAGCAATTTTGTCATTTATTTTTACTCCCACTCCATTTATCTTGTTTTCAAGCATTGCAGAACATGCCGTTGCCACATCATCGTGATAGTCAACTGACATGATGTTTTTACTCATGACCTCTTTTGCTAGAATTGTATTCCCAAAACCTGATTCTGACAAAAATCCCTTTCTTGAAAATATTACCGAAATTATAGAATCAGAGTTGTCTACTACTGAATCTAAACGGCCTTGATTCAAGGATAGCTGAAATAAATCTCGAAATGTCAAAATTCCTTCAGGTGCTCTCTTTTGATTTTTTAGAAACATCCTTGATACTTTCTTATTTATCATCTCTGATACCACCTTGTTTAGAGAGTCTTCGGATGACATTGAAGCATATGATCTTGTCATTAAATCCTTCACTCTTTTGTGACCTGCAAAGTTTTCAGAATAATGCTTCGTAAGATCAGTCTTTGTAATGATGCCGATTAATCCATCACCGTATGAATAAACTCCGACAGATCCAATGCCCTTGTCAACCATAGTTTTGGCTGCATCTTGAGGTGTTGAGTTTTCATGGACTGACATAAGTCCCTTTGATAACTGAGATGCTTGAATATCATCAAGATTGCTTCCAGATTCATCATTGAGCAAGAATAAGCCGATATCTTTCTCAGTAATGATTCCATTACTTCCATCTCCTTTTACTACGAGCCTACTGATATTCCCTTGCAGTAGTCTGGTGATTGCATGTGACAGGGAAACATCGTTTTGAATTGCAATAGGTATCTGCATGATGGATTCTAGTTGAGTCATTTTCTAAAACCTCTTTTTGTGTTTGAAGAGACTGCTGAAAGTCCTGTCTCTCGTCTTTTTTTCTTTGTGTTCTTTTCTGAAATGGTGTAGTCTATGTTTTTCATGAATAAACTCTTGCCCACATTCAGTACATTTTACGATTGTATGATGATGTACCTTACGGACATGCTTTACTAATTCATCATGATTTGGGAATTTCTCGTCACATTGAGTACAGTCATTTTTTGTATTTTTAAACAGATTCATTTTATGAGATACACCGGAACCTTTGATTTGTGCAAGACATAACTCGATACGCTTCCAATCATGTCTCCTGATGCACTACCGCTACCAGTAGTACTCACGACAATGTGATCGAATTTGCCACTCCTTGCTATCCTTATAGTCTCCACACTTGGGGCGCCTCTGACCAGTCTTGCCTTAAATTTTATATTTTCTCCTGCTCTTTTTGATGCTTTTTTTAAATCGATGTTGCCATCTTCTATCATCTGCCTTTCCATCTCCCTTGTCCGTGGACCCCCTGCAGAAACATGTGGAATTATATGGATTGCAGTGACTTCTCCATGTGTAAAACCTGCCAGTATCAACGCCCTATCTAATGCCTTCAATGATTTTTTGGAGTCATCAACTGGAACCAAAATTTTTGAAAAGTCTTTCATGTATAACTAACCCGTCATTGATATGTATTATCCAATGGTAAAATTCCAACATGTAGAATCAACAAAACAATTTATCTTCCATGTAGGAGTGACAATAATATCAAAAAATCCAACACTCTAGTTATGGTAATAAAATAATTCGGTCACTCAAATCTGAGAAATTTTCTTGCACACTCTACACTGCAAAATTCTCTTCTTAAATCGCTCAGTCTTTTATTACATCTCTTACAATTTGCAAAATCAACAGACATGTAGCTCAGTTATCTTCTTGATGAATCCGAATATTCATCATATAGTCTAACTTTGCTTATGATAATCAAAACACTCCTTAAATCATATTACACCGTAGCATAATTCTTGGACAGTGGTTTACCATGCCCTTCAATTCGGTCATCTTCTTTGAATTTCATTTCCAGATAAATGGTATTGGAAAACATCATGATCTTCTAATTTCTTAACCCATTCTTCTGTAATTCCTTGTTCTGAGGTTTGATTTATCTCAACTCTTTTTGTTTGAATCCGTGCTGAACCTTTATGATCATAATATGAAGCCCATGCTTTATTGAATTTCAGATGACTTACAGGTCCTTGTGTTAGATTAACCCCATCTAATTCTTCAGGAATTTTCTCACGCTTACTAAACAATCCCTTTATCAAATTGTAACCTTTTTTGGGTTTTAGAAATTGACTCAGTTTTATATCCAATTCTTTCAAATCATCTTCAACTAATTTTTTGAATTTATCTTATTCAGAGTATGCACCTTTTAGATCATTGTATGCTTGCTGAATATCCGTTTTCTCTTCGGGTTCTAAAATATCCACATATCTAGATACATTTAGATTAAATTCATTTTCTTCTGGTTCTTCCAAATCTGCAACATGACAGTACTTCTCAATATCTTCAAACTTGTCAAAATCTGAGACTATTTTTGTAATGTCTTGCTCTCGCAGTTTATTCCTGTTTTTGCCTCCCTCAAAGGAATTTATGATCATATTGATATTTCCAACATAGTTTTTCTTCATTGATTCAGAGTTTTGCTTGATTTGTCTTAGCATATCCTGGCACATGTTCAATTTGTCAAAGAACTCTTTTTCTGCAATATAACACGTTCCAAAAACATCATCCAAAGATAGTGAGATATTCATATCCATTAGGATATGTTTTTTTGTAAAATAACTTTCTGTGTACAGGGATTCATGTAAAATCTCAATGGCCCATTTTGAGTGAAATTGTTTTCCATTAATCTTTCATTCAATACATACTATTTGGATGATAAATTATCAAGTCATATAATAATCTGGGGACCGTTATCAAACATGGTATTCTGGAAATTAAATTTAAGGGAAATTATGAGACGTAAAACCATGATTCGTATTGATATCTATCTCTCAAACAACGAGGTCATGTCCATCAGTGAGGCGTTAAAAAAAATCAATGTGGGGGGACTCACTGTAATTAAGAAAAGAGGCAGGGGCAAAAAACCACCTCCAGAAATTCACGCGGGAAAGGGATCGATGATATTTCAACCCCAGTTTACAGAAAAATATGTCGTTGAATTAATTGTTGATGAAAATCAAAAAGACAAAGCGATTAAAATAATACGTGAAAATTCCACCCGAGGCAAAATTTTCGTCACTTCGAATATTGACATGATTGACATAAAGACGGGCGCTGTGAATAATGATTCATGATATTTTAATTTGCAATCGTGGCAAGAACACTTCATTCTTAGTAAAAGACAGTTTGAGTGTGAAATTCATCCTTACAAATTTTTAAAACCAAATATTTTATCTAACAAAAAACATTTGAGAAACGCCTTCTGTTAGTTTCTCAATCTTCTAGCAATTTTGGCAAAATATTCTTCTTTTGGGGTAATCACAATCAGGGTCTCATGGGGATTCTGAAAGTTAACCTTTAGTGAGTTAAAGGATTTCTCATACACGCACGTTCCAAGATTTTCGGTATCCTTTGCACTTCTCCCCTTTCTAATCAAGAGCCTGAGTTCCTCCAGTTCGGATATCTTTCTGTATAGTGTGGTCTTTGATACCTTGGCCTTTTTGCAGATATCCTTGACAGTCATTGGCTCTGTAACACTCGCAAAGATTCTCACTATGCTGATGTCATTTATTATTCTTAGAATCTCCTTTGATTGGGGGTTATCAAATCCAAGTGATATCTTGTGGATTTCTGGATTCTCATCAATTCTGTTGGTCACTTGATGACGATGATCACCAACATCATTTCCGAATCTATTATCATCGCTAGGATTTACCATCATGATAACGCCTTGACCTCCACGTCTGCAAACCAGTCTTGGGATATCTCGTGGAACTCATTTTCTATCGGTCCTTTTCCCGCATGTTCCCTATAGTCAGTCACTACATAGTCCTGACCCAGTACGTTTAGCACTCCTCCTACTGGATTGTTTGGGTCTTTTCCAATGAGGGATTCATCAAAGGACTGCATATCCTCAAAACAATGAAAGATGCCATTTGAAAATATTCTATACCTCATAATCCTCCACTTCCTTTCCCCAATCCACTTTTTTTGCAGAGACCTCTATCATGTCATTTTCAATGCATGAGACCTGTGTGATCATGTATTTGGTCTGATCAATGTCAATTGTTTTGTGTATGGGATCTTTTGGAATATTTCCATCAAAGAGTTCGACATAGGAGCTTCCAGTACATAACACATTCAGGTTATCATTATTGTAATATTTGCTGCAAATTCCACAGCAAGAGCAGTCACAGTGTCGTTCGTTGTTGATGTGTCCCTCATCATCATCATTGTAGTCTTTGTTGTTTTTCCAGACCAGATACTTCATTTCTCATCTAATCCCTGGTACAACTCTTTGATGCCCAGTCGGATATTACCATAGTTTGACTTGACATAATCTTGTGGGTCTTTGACATATTGCACATCTCCTATTTGCTTGCTGCATCTGGGACAGACTCCTTTCTTGAACGGGATTTCATTTTGTCCACAATGTGGACATGCTCTATAGTCCTGAAACATTCCAGCTTTTGAAAATATTCTGTATGTTTGGACTGTTCTTTTTTGGCTTATTGTGGTTTGATTCATTTTCAAAACACTTTGTGCAAAACTAGTTTAAGTCACTGGCGTAATTTACGGATGTGGAATCGCCATATCTGGCATTTTCAATACGATCCAATACGATTTTGTCGTTTTATCGATTTTCACTACGACTTGATACGATATTGTTAAAAGCGATTTTGTTTTGAAGGAGAGGGAATTGTCAGAAAACAACAACAGCAGCAAAAAGAACAGTATTGAAGTCGATGAGGATAAAGTACAGGTAAACCCAAAGATTTCTAGAAAATGGCTTGAGCAACTAGATCAATTTGCAAAGCAACATAATCTCAGCAGCAGAAACGAGGCAGCAGCCAAGATAATACCGCTTTACTTTATTCACATCTCATACAAGCAGCAGGCAAACAACATCATCATGATGGATTGTGTCCTGTCGCTTTTGCTTGAGGCAGCAGCAAATCCAGATAAGATGAATGAGAACTCAAAAAATGCCGCAAGACTGGTTCTAGCTGAGATGGATTCCCAGGTGCCAAGCCTTGACTCGAATGAATTCAAGACAAGGGTGAGCAAATGGCATGTCATCAACCCCTTCAAGATTACCGTACATGAGAATGGCAACTCTACAATCTATAAGATTCGCCATAGCATGGGTTCAACATTCTCAGAGTTTCAATGCAAGATGTATGAGGAGATGATGAAGGAGATGAATGTTGATGTGGTTGACAGATCCTATGATGAGTTAGGATACAAGTTGGAAATCATCTGGCCAAAAGATTGACGGCATTCTTTGTTTTTCAAATTCTCCTTACTTTTTGAATTATCCTCAATCTGTGTCTTGTCTGTGTGACTTTGGGTTTTGTTCTAAGGACTAATCCACAGCAGGGACAGTGTTTTCCTTCCCAGATGAGAAATACATCACAAGTGGAGCATCTCTTTTGACCTGCTTCATACCTGCCTTGTCTATGCGGCTTTGTTGCAAGATATTTTGTGCATGTCCCTTTATAGACCATTTGAAAAAGTCAAATTTTACGCTATAAATTAGTTGGATTTGAAAATACTCAAAAACTTTGAGAATAATATGAGTAAACGAGCTCAACAATTACATTCTATTAACTGTGTTATCATCGTATTTTCTCTTTGATGACCGTGTTTTTAGAAGATGCTTGCAGCATGGACATCTGCTTTCATCGATTTTCATGAAAACCTCGCAGCTGGAGCAGTATTTCTGTCCGGAGCCATACCGGGTTGATCCCAAGCTAGGATTGCTGACTTTGAGTGTCTGACAGATGTTGGTGCACAGCATTCTAAGATATTTTCATTACCTACACTGCATTATTCTGATTTTTTTGAACTGTAAATCATGTAGACAGTCCTTACCCAGACATCTTTGATTTCTTTTGGATCTTTTCCTGAGAGACGTTCCAGAAATGAACCTCTCAAAAATGCAATCAACCCCTTAGATATTTCCAACATCTCTGCATCATTGTATCCTTCAAGTATGCCGATCTTTTCTCTTGCAGCTTTTAGCATTCCCGAAATTATTATTGCCATCTCTTTGTCTTTTTTTATCATCAGTGAACGCAGTTTTGGATTGCTCTCTGACTCTATCCTTCCTGCCAAAAACAGTCTCTCGATTTCTCTGGGTCCTGCAACTGTTGCATCATAGTACTTCTTCAAATCCTCAAAGAGATTCTCTCTTTTCTCAAACAAAACAAAATCAGGGTTTGCTGCCAGCTCAAAGACTTCCTTGAAAGCAGAGTCCATTCCTTTGCTGAGTATTACAAAAAATAATTCTTCCTTGCTGTGAAAATGATGAAACAGGACTCCCTTACTTACCTTGGCAGCATCAACAATATCGTTGATTGATGTCTTTTGATATCCGTGTTTTGCAAACTTTTTTGTAGCCACCTGGATTATTTTCTTCTTAATTGCAGTAGGCGGTTTTTCCACACCTTTGTCTTTTCGTATCTTTTGCATTTCTGTCATGATGAATCCAAGTCCTTTATGTCCTATTTGGGGTATTTTTAATGATCCATCGAAAATATCTCTTAATTTTTACCGTATCCACTATGAAATAATTACAAATAGACCGGTCGGTCTACTTATATAATTGAGGCGCATTTGAATATCAGGTAGATTACTTGCTAAAGGAACTCCTGACTCCGCAAAACTCCAACGTATATCTTGGAAAAGTGGGGGATGTATTGGAGAAGGCAATTGGAAAACCATTAGGATATGTAATTAATTGGAGCAGGCTCTGGTCTCTTTTTCCTGTACATATTGAGACTGCCTGCTGCAGTGTAGAGTTTGGGGCAACTGCCGGTCCAAGATATGATGTAGAGCGATTCGGTGTCTTTGCAGGAATGGGATCCCTGCGACAATCTGATCTTCTCATTGTAGAGGGAACGATAACTAGGAAAATGGCTCCACGTTTACGTTTGATTTATGATCAAATGCCAGAACCAAAGTATGTGATTGCTATGGGGGCTTGTTCCATTACTGGCGGATTGTATTTTGATTCGTATAATGTCTTGCCTGGAATCGACGGGATATTTCCTATGGATGTATACATTCCAGGTTGCCCGCCACGACCCGAAACTGTAATTCAGGGAATAATGCTGCTTCAGGAAAAAATCAAGAGAATGAAGGCAAGGAAATACGTGAACATATGATGCGAGATAGAATAGAAAATAAAAGATTAGTGATTCAGACATTTGAAATTTGTATCTGTAAAGAATCATTTAGCATGCAAAACAAGGAGAAAAATGAATAAGAAAACACAGAACAAAAATGCAATAATAGTCGGATGTGGTGTTGCAGGACCTTCACTTGCCATTATGCTAAAACGTATAGGAATTGATTCTGAAATTTACGAATTAGAAAAGAATACGTCTGATTTTGGAATTTTATATTTTACCCCTAATGCGGTTAGATCCGTACAAACGCTTGGAATACACGATATGCTGCAAGCAGATCCTTCACCAAATGTATATTTTTACAAGCATAATGGCAAGCAAATTAAGATGCCTGACATGATAACAGAACTGAAAAAAGCCAATGTAGACAATGGGATGATGCTAAGGCGTAGTCATGTCATACAGACACTGAGTCAAAAAGCAATCCAGGACGGAATTTCAATTCATTTTGAAAAAAAACTAGTGGACGTGTTAGAAGAGGATAGTCACGTGGTGGCCATTTTTAGTGACGGAACACAGACTAAAGGAGACTTTTTGATAGGCTGTGATGGGCCATTCTCCAAGACAAGAAAAATTGCAATACCTGAGGCAGCATCCCCTGCATATACAGGAAGGATTTGGATTGGAGTTGATGCAGATACCTTAGTTCAGCATAATAGATTCCCAAATGCATTTCACATGACTTTTGGAAAAAAAGTATATTCTGGCACCCTTGTATTTTCTGACAAGAAAGCAGTGTGGTGGACAAATGTTCCTTGTCCCGCAGACAAACTCCAAGAATTCAAGGATCTTTCGCCAGAAGACCTAACTAATAGACTATTGGAACTGCACAAAGACGACCATAAATTAATCTTAGAATTTATCAAATCAACAAAAAATAAACATATTCGAATTCCCCTCTATGTCATCCCACATCTTGATACGTGGCACAAAAGTCGTATCTGTTTGATCGGCGATGCTGCTCATGCCACTTCGCCCTTTATTGGACAGGGTGCCGCAATGGCCATGGAGGATGCCATTATTCTTGCAAAGTGTTTGCGTGATATCCCAGATCTAAACAACGCATTTGCAAAATTTGAAAATTTACGTAAGAAAAGAGTGGAGAAGATAGTAAAGACCTCAGAGCAAAGTGGTAAATTCATGACATCCACAAATCCGATTGGAAAATTATTTAGACGTATGTTATTACCATCTTTGATAAAATCATATGCCAAGAGGTTGGATTGGATATTCTCTTACAAAATTGACTGGGATGAGAAAATAAAATGAGAATTAAAAGAATTTTGAAATATGTGGGCATCTCTGTTGTTATTTTGATCATATGTTTTCTCGCCGTAGCACAAATTACATATCAAAGCATAGCAGAAACGGATCCTCCAGGCAAAATGTATTCTGTAAATGGCGGAGAAATTCACATGTATTGTACTGGATCCGAAGATAATGATCAACCAACTATAATCATCATCTCTGGAGCAGGCATACCAAGCTTTGTGTATTCAGAACTTCAAGAGAATTTATCTGAAACTGTTCGTACATGTAGTTATGATCCTGCAGGGATTGCATGGAGTAAGGCAAATAATATTCCTTACACTGCTAAAAATTTGTCAGATGAATTGCATCAACTTCTACAAACTGCACAAATTGATGGTCCAATAATTTTAACAGGAAATGGCTTGGGAGGAATTACAAGTTTGATTTACAGTGCAGAACATGAGGAACAAGTCGTAGGGATTGTTTTCATGGACTCATATCATCATGATCAAGTCAATCGTTATGGGATGGAATTTAGAGAAAAAATGGATAAAGATATTGAGACACTACTGGCAAATATCTGGTTAATGGAACTTGCAGGCAATCTTGGAATTATGAATATACTGCATATGTTTAATTTTTCAGGATTAGACTTGGGAGATGATGAACTTGAAATGATGGCCTCGTTTCAGAGATTTAATCCACCATACCCTACAATGAAATCCATGATGAGTAATATCGTCTTGTCATTTGAGCAGGGAAAAGAAGCGCATTATGACCGGGGAGATTTGCCAATTGTTGCCATCTCTACGGAAAGTATCGGCTCGGATAATTCTGAAGGCATTGCAGGGATATCCTCAGAAGAATTTAGACAAATTTCAAGAAATTTCAACAAAGACTTGGCTGATTTATCGACTAACGGCAGTCATGTCATTGTAAATGGAACACAACCTGTGAATGTGTGGAATAGTGATGAAACTGCAGAACATATCTTAAGTCTGATTCCTCTAATCAAAGAGAACTAAAATGAACACCAGATTTTTAAAAATTATTTTACAAAATCTACATGATGTAGAGAAGATAATGTTCAAAGAACAACAGACTAGGAGAACTTATGAACTTCCCAATTTTGATTTAGACAAGCAATGAATGGAATAATTATAGGTTGCGGCATTACGGGGCCTGTCCTTGCACTATCGCTAAAACACGCAGGAATTGATACTGTGATTTATGAAGAACTTCATTTCCACGTGGGTATAAAAAAATAACCGCCTAACTATATCCCCCTGCATAACATGCCGAGGTTAGGACAGAGCGGCGAAAATTAATAGATAAACAGACTCACAATTTCATGTGTAAGAGGCGGCACCCCTTTTTAGAGATTGTCAGTAATACGTTTAGTGAATTCCACAGTACTCTTATCTCCACCAATATCCTTGGTCTTTA
>JAVJHY010796475.1:0-17019 GCA_035593235.1 Phascolosoma agassizii | reverse complement strand
CTGCTTTTTTATCTTGGGTACTATAATCACCATCATCAACAAATGTAGAAGTTAAATCTTCCATTCCAACTTTTTGAGTTAATATTAAATCAGCTCCACTAGCAGATAATACATAACCATTTGGATTAGTGTCAGCAGCAGTATATAATGTTACTAATTCTGAAGCTAATTGAGCTTTAGTTAAATCTGCAGCGTTTGGAATTGTTAAATCAAATCCGTTAATTGTTACAGTTTGGTCTGCTGTTGTTCCCATTTGAATTCCAGCAGGAATTGATACAGGGTTTGTTGAACCTTGAACTGCATCAACTGTTGAATAATTATTGTCATTTCCGAAAACATCAGTTGTATCAACACCATAATTTTTAGCAACAATATTTACTGTTGTTCCACTTGCTGTTACATCGTAAGTTGCATGTGAAGATAAAGCTGTTGCAATATCTGCTGCGATATCACTAGCAGTGTTTCCAGTTGTCCCCAAGGTAATTGATTGTCCTAAAACTTCAATTGTTTTATCAATTGCTCCAGAAGATAAATCTTGAGTTACAGTGAAACTTGTTGATGCTTTAACACCTAATTGACTAGAAAATGAACCATCAATAATTGGACTTTGTTCACTTGACCTATCTCCTTTAGTTCTAGCAGTTAATAATAATTTCCCATTATTAATATCATCTTCAAATGTTGAATATTCTCTAGATTCTAATAATGTTAAAATTGAACTAGCTGACATTGGATTTGTAGTTAAATCAAAAACTTCTTCATCTAACTGTAGGTCAGAATTTTGTGTTCCACCAATATAATCTCCTGAAACTTCAACTGTTAATTTTTGAGCTTTAGCAGTTTGAATAGAATAATCACTTCCTGTTACAGGAATTGTTACATCAGTTGAAACATCGGATGTAAATTCAATATCTGCTCCATTAGCAATAATTGTATAATCTGGATATGCTGTATTTAAATCAGTAGCAATTAATGTTGCAACTTCACTTGCAGATTGTTCTGATTTTGCAGCATCAGATACAAATACAGAATTTGCTGCTCCAATTGTTAAAGTTCTATCATCACCAAATTCTGAAAATCCAACTGTTACTGGAATTGTAGTTGAAGATTTAACTTCATCTTCTCCACCAGCAATTGTTAATGAGTTTGTAAAAGTTTGAGGTCCAGTAGTTATGTCAACATACGTAATTGAAATTGGAACCACAATATCTTGAGCTAATTCACCTGAATTTACCATTGTTGCAATAAATAAATCTGAACTATGTAACATTAAATTATAATCTGATTTTGTAGCACTAAACTGAACTAGTAATGCTGATAAATCAGCATAAAACCCTGAATTAGTTTCTCCATCAATTGTATATGAAATTTGTGCTGAGAAGTCAATGTTAGTTGGTGCTTGTAGATTCCCATCTGACATTGCTTGAGTAGCAACTGAACCACCAGTCATCACAATATTATTTCCACCATTAAAATCCGTTTTTTCTTCATTGACACCATCTGAAATTACTTCTAAGTCTAAACTATTATAAGTGTCTAATACACCATTATCTAAACTTGTTTGAGTAAATGAAAAATCATCATATTCAACTCCTGCAATTCCTGAACCCATTGTCATTTGTGGAATTTGTGAAATAATTTCATCTTGTCCACCTGTGAATTGAGTTGGTACTAAAGAATAAATTTCTTGAGCTTGACCTCCAGATAATTGAATTAATGGAATTGAATTTTTAACTTCATTATCACCATTAGTCATTGTAACTTGAGGTAAATTGTAATAATCTGCTGCATCAATTTTAGTGAAAACACTTGCTGGTGCTGCAAAAACTCCCGTCATAATATTTGCTAGAAGTAATGTACTTCCAACTAATTTGATTTTTTTTGTACTAATTTTCATTTTAAATATATATATTTTAATTAAAATTTCTACGAATTTTTGAGAATTACTATATTGAATTCTCATAAAATTTAAACTGTTTTTAATTAATAGTAATATAGTGAAAAATAAATATATAATTGTTATTTTTGGATTGTTTAAATAGAATTAATTATGTTTAATTTATTATATTAAAAGTGAAAAATAAATAATTTTGGGATAAACTATTTTTATTTATTTTAAATATAAATAAATTAACTGATAGTTAAAACTTCGAATTAGAAAAAATATATTTAAAAAAATTAAGATACAAAAAAATAAAAATAAATAAAATTTATTGATAAATTTCAACTGAAAAATCTTCTGAAATTTTAAATAAAACTTCTTTAACTGATGTAACATTTTTTAAATCAACAATTGAATTTTCAATAAATTCTTTTGTTTGTTGTGAACATGAAATTGTTAAACTTGATACTTCTTCTTTCATTGAAATTTGTTTTTCTGCTTTGAATTTTCTTACAGATTTTACAACTTCAACAAATAAATTTCCATTATCAACATTTGATTGAACCATAAATTCTGCATTTGAGACTGGCCAACTTGTTTGATGAATTGAGGTTGTTAATTCAAATTGTTTATAGAATGTTTGATAAACTGATTCAGTAATAAATGGTGTGAATGGAGATAATCCTTTTAGAGAATTATATAAAACATTATATAATGCTTTTTGAGCTTTCTTTGCTTGTTCTGCTCCAAATTCTTCAGGTTTCCATAATCTTTGTTTTACAATTTCAATGTAATTATCAGCAACATCAGACATAAAAAAATGTTCAATAGTTGATTTTGCAAAACTGTATTCATAATTTTCCATTTGTTTAGTTGCTGTTTGAATTACGTATTGTAATTTTGATACAATCCATCTATCAATTGAATTTAATTCTTCTAAATTAAAGTTTCTATCTTCAGTTGTGAAATTTTCTAATAATTGGGATGCAAATTTATTTGCGTTAAATACTTTGTTAACTAATTTTGAACCTGTTTTTACTTCCTTTTCTTGGTATGGAATATCTTGTCCTAATTTTGTTGAAGCTGCTGCAAATCTTAAAGCATCATTTGAAAACTTTTCTACAACTTGTTGTGGAGCAATTGTATTTCCTAAACTTTTACTCATTTTCTTTCCTTTAGGATCTAATACCCAACCGGAAATTGCAACATCTTTAAATGGATTACATTCAAATAATAAATTTGTTTTAGCCATTGAATAAAATAACCAAAAGTTAATAATGTCGTGAGCTTGTGGTCTTAAGTCAAATGGGAATAATTTATCTTTCATTTCATCTGATTTAACATTTGAAATTGCTAATTGCGTTGTTGATGCTGATGTGAACCAAGTATCTAAAACATCTGTTTCTGGAGTTAATTCTATATCTTCTGGTGCTGAATTAGGTCTATCTTTTAATGGGTCAACTGGTAATTGAGATTCATCTGGGAAATATTTGTTTCCATCTTTATCAAACCATACTGGAATTGGAATTCCGAATTTTCTTTGTCTTGAGAATCCCCAATCCCAATTTAAACCTTTAATCCAATTTTCTAATCTAGTTTTCATAAATTCTGGAGACCAGTTAAACTTTTGAGCCATTTCCCAGAAATATTCTTTTTTATCAATATAATTTACATACCATTGTTTTGATACAATATATTCAACATCAGCTCCACTTCTTTCACCAACATTTACATTTTGCACCTTTTTTTCTTTCATGATAAGAAATTCGTCAGCTTCTAAATCTTTAATCATTTTAGATCTTGCATCTGCTGCAATTTCACCTTCATAATTTTTTCCTAAAGCAGTTAGTCTACCATCTTTTGCTAAAACTTCAAATGGAGCTACATTGTGTCTACTAAACCATTCAATATCTTCAGGTCCACCATAACTACAAAAATATGCAATTCCAGTTCCAAAGTCTGCTTTTACTGCAGTATCATGTGAAATCTCAACATCTCTATCAACATATGGAATATTTACAGATTCACCAATTAAATCTTTTCCAACTAATTTTTCAACAACTTCGTAATCAAATTTTTCAAATTTTTCTAAATATGTGTGAGCTCCAGTAATCCAATATTCTTCACCAATTCTTAATTTTACATATTCTCCATCTTCCTCAATAGATACCCCTCCAACTCCAAAACATAGTTCTGGCCGAGTTGTCGCATAAATTAAATATGTATGTGTTGTTCCTACAATTCTTGCTTTTACATAATTTAAAAATGCCTTTCTTTCAATATCTTCTAATTCAGCTTGAGCAATTGCTGTTTGGAATACTCTATCCCAAGCAACTGGACCTTCTCTTTGTTCAATTAATCCTTTCTTATATAAATCTAAAAATGATTTTTGTGAAATTTTTCTTGAACGACCATCAATTGTTGAATAATTTAAATTTTCAAAATCTGCTGAAATACCTAAATTTTTCCAATCTTGAATAAATTGTGGTCTATTTTCAGAAATAAATTCATTTGTAATTGCAAAAGCTTCATCTCTTGTTTGATTTCTTAAGTTTACTTTTTTTTCTTTTTGAACTAATTTTTCTGTTGCTAATCCATTATCATCAGTCCCAAATGGGTAAAATACTTCAAATCCAGTCATCCTTTTATATCTAGCTACAAAATCTGTTTGTGTGTATGAAAATGCGTGTCCAATATGCATTCTACCAGAAAGAGTAGGCGGAGGTGTATCGATTGAAAAAGTAGGTTTTGATGTATTTTCATCAAATTCATAAATTTTATTTTCTTGCCAAAATTCTCTAATTTTTTGTTCGCTTTCAGCTGCGTTATATTTTTGTTCAAAACTCATAGTAAAATTGAGTATTTCATTGTTTTTAAAGTTTTTTATCAAAAAATTGATTTATTAATTAATATAGGTTTTATATCTGTTTTGAATTTAATTATATTTTTATTTATTTCCAATTTTTAAGGGATTATATTTTCTAGTTAATCTAAAAGCACCAATTAATGCTAATACACAAACTACTGCCATTAAGATGGTTTTTGTTTTTAAAGAACTATTTTCAAATGATTTTGTTTCTAAATTAAAATATTGAATGAAATGATCAGTAATTTTCTCTTCACCATAAACTATTTTTAAAATTGCTGAGTACTCCCCATTTTCTAATTCCAAATCTTTAAACTTATCAGATGAAATTACTAACACACTCTGAGTTTGAATTAACTCAACTGATTTATATGTTGCAATATCAATCCCATTTCTATCATAAATTGTTAATAACAAATTCACAAAAGTAGGTTCATCTTTAAAATTATCAAAACTTACTCTGAAAACTAGGTCCTCAGTACTATAAATCTCTTGAACGAATAATTCGAAATTTATATCAAATAAATCTTTTGTTGATACTGATTGAAATGTTTCAACATTTAATACTGTTGATTCGGAATTAGATAACCTAGAAATACATTTTCTTTGAGAATTATCGTATTTATAACCATTTTGACAAAAATTATTATAATAAATTCCTGAGCTGTGTCTAACACTATTTATATCTGAATCTGAAATAATTTTGTTTAAAGTATCAGATTTAATTTCAGGTAATTCAATGATTTTAAAACTTGAAAATGAATCTGTTACAATTTCAAATGAATTTGTAAATTTATTATGAACAATATTATCTAACATATCTACATACACTGAATTACAAGCCCTACCTTCAAAGTCATAATCACTACATTTTAAAATTCTTAAATTATCAACAAAAGTCACATTTAAATCATTATAGTTTATATTTAAATAAGCATTATTAAAAATTTGATTATTGCTAATTCCTAAAACTAATTCAGAATTTTCTTCAATTAAATATTTGTCTAAACCAATGACTACTGGAGATGATTCGAAGATATTTTCTGGACTTGGAATTGTGAAATTATTTAGTTTTAATTTAACTGAATCATTATAAGAACTATATTCTAATATTAGACTAATATTTTTTAATCTTGTTTTCCCATAATTTGCAAATTTATATTTTTCATAAATAATTTCATCTTGATTTAAAACTTTAAATGTATAATCAACTATGTTTTGTTCTGAGTCTAAAACAATTGTTTTAAAAGGGACTTTTCCATCTGAAACATTAAAGATATGGTCTCCGAAATTAATACTATTATCACTTAAATCTTTAACTGTATATGATATATAATATTGACCATATTGATCAGGAATTTCAAAATGAGTTGTAAACATATTTTCATTATTTGGATCTTGTAATAATATTAAATTAAAACTTATTTCAGTTGATAAAATTCTAGTAGTTACTTCTTTAATTCCAATATTGTCTGATGCTATAACTGATAAATTTAGAATATCTGAAGTTAAATAATTTTTATGATTTAAAGTTGTAAAATTTGATTGTTTTGGAAAGTTTGTATCAATAACTGTAACTGTTTGAACATCTGTTAATAATTCATTATCAGAATTATCTGTTACAACAAATTGAATTTTATATTCACCAGTTAGTTCAGGAATTAAATAATCCGAGTTATAATTTTGTGAATTTGAGTTTTTTAAATTAATATATTTTGAAGTACCATCTGGTAAAATAATGTATGATTTAACTGAAGTTATTTCAATATTATCTTGGGCTGAAACTTGTAAGTTAAGTGAAGTATTTGTTGAAATTACTTCTTGTGGAAACTTACTAAAGTTTGTAACTTGAGGTAATATTTCATCTTTTGTTGTAAATGATTGAAATTGAGATTTTATAAAATTATTAGAAGTGTCAGTAATTGTATAAAATATTTTATAATCAATTAATTCTTGAGGAACATTAAAAACTCCTGAGTAAAAATTTTGAGTATTTGAATCTAAATTAATAATAATTTCTTTTGTATCGACAGTTTGACTATTTGAATTACCAAAGTCAGTTGAAATCAAATTTGAATTTATTTGAGCATTTATAGCATTATATGTAATTGTTGCAATTACTGAAGATATTTCGACTCCATCTGTTGTATTTATTCCTAAATTTAAAACACTTCCAACATTTACATTTGAATCAATTTGAACTGAATTATAAATTAAAGGAGATTTTGAATCAATAGCTAAAAATGAATAAATATCACTTGTTTTAGAATTTCCAGCAGTATCAAAAACTTTATATGTATATTTAAATTCACCAATAACTTTATCGAGTTTATAATGAGTATAATAATAATCTTTAACATGTCTTGTTAAATTAATTATTTCATTTTCACCTGAATTTTTAGTTAAATTTACAATCACATAATCAACAAGCACATCGTCTGCCGTCAGAGTATGAAATGTTATATATTCATTTGTTTCAACAGCTAAATCTACTGGAGTGATTTTAGTAAATCTTGGATTTATTGTATCTTTAATATTAAAATTAAATATCTCAGAAGTTACTTTATTTCCACTTGAATCAGTTACTATATATTTAAATTGGAAATCACCCACAGTATCATCAAGTAAGTACCCTCCTTTATAATATGAATCTAGAAAAATTTCCTGTACATATTTAAGATTTAATTTAATTATTTCACTATTTGGTTTTACAAATTCCACTTCAACATTATCAATTAATACATCATCTGAAACTAATAAACCAAAATACACTCTTGATCTTGCGATGTGAACTTCTGGTTGTGGATAAATATAACTAATTACTGGATCAGATCTGTCAACTATGTTTGAATTTTGAACTTGAGATTTGATTTGATTATCACTAACATCAGTTATAATATATTCGACTGATACTGTTCCAGGTACGTTTGGAATTTTAATTTGTTTTGTATAAATATTATCGATAATACTATTTGGGTTTGAATTTGAATCAAAAATATTAACAAGTAAATCATTACCATCAGAAAGTTTAATTATAGCTTTTACTAATTTAATTCCCCTATTATCTTGAGCTTTAATTTGAAGAGTTAAGTTTTTACCTATTTCTATAGATGAACTTACTGGTTCTATATCACTTAATGTTGGTAATGAAGAATCAATTGTATTGAAATTTTCAATTGGAGATATAATTCGATTATCTGAATTATCTATAGCATAATATCTAATATTATAATTTAGAGGTTTATTAGATAAAGTATATGTTGATGTATAAAATTCCCCATCATTATTTAATTCAACCACATATTCTGAAAAATCAGCAATAATAAAAGCATAAACTCTTTTTAATCCAGAATCATCCTTGGCTTTAATTTTTAAGTTTAAAACTTCATTTGGTTCAAAATTATTTTTTTCTAATTCATAGTCTGAAATTTGTGGAACTGTGCTATCTGGTAAACTATTTTTTATAACCATATATGGAGAAAATATAGACTCTTTTGTAAGATCAGTTTTGTGTGAAACTTTAACTTTAATATCACTATAAACTGAATCTAGATTATATTTTTCTGAACTAAATAAAAATGAAAAACTACACTCTTCTGTGGAAACTTTTTTACAATCACTAGTTTCTATTTTATTATAGTTTGAGCTTTTATATAATATTGCGATTTCATAATCATTTAATGCTTTATCAAATACTTTTACTTCATCAATTAAACCATTTAAAAAATTTCTTGTAACTCCCCTAGAACTTCTGTCTGCTCCAAGAACAAAGTGTCCTCTTTTTATTGGTTTATATGTAGTTCTTACTTTTTTACTCAATCTACTATCAACATATAAATAAAAGAAAACTCCATCATATTTTATTGTGAAATGATTCCATACATCTCTTTTGAATTCAGGAATAGATATAACAGCCATATTATTAGTTGAATCTAAATAAGAAAATTTCACAATATTATCTGAATCTATATACATCCTATATCCAGTATTAAAGTAACCAGAACTTAAAATAGGTCTTTTTACAGATTTAAATACTGATTTTTTGAACCAAAAAGTTGTTGTGAATTTTTCAGTGTTTAAACTTTTTTTAAATGGAATAAATAATGAATCTCCAGATATAAATTCAAAACTATCTCCACCATAAATTCCATTTTTCTTACCTAAAAAGTATCCTGTATTTAATACTGAATACTCATTTTTAGAAAGATCTAGTTTATAATTATAATTAGCAATTTCAGTTGAAGGTAAACTTAGTTGAAGATTTTCATAATTTTTTTCAGGTACAATACTTTTATGAAATAATTCAACTCGCATATTATCACAATTATCTAAACAATTGATTTTACCTGAAAAATTGAAAAATTGATTTACTTCAAGTTCATATATTTTATCAAGTTCAGTAGCTCCAAGTGTAACTGAGAGTGGAGTTCCAACTTTTCCAACAATATCAAAACTAAATTGTTCAGAAATGTTTTTATTCTTAAAAATATCAGTTGAAATAAATTGATAGTTATATGTCCCAGTCTGAGATGTATCAACAAATAATGTCTCATATTTTCCATTAATAAATTTTAAATCTAAATTAAATTTAGTTAAATCTGGATATGTGATAACTACTTGAGTTAAATCTAAATCATTTTCATCTTCAATCTTCAAATTTAAAACAATTATTGAATTTTGTGCTAGTTCTGAATCAAAAGTTGTAATTTCTGAAAAAGTAGGTGCTGAAGTATCTTTGATTTCTTCTATTACTTCAATATTTTTAATACACAATTCCCCTCCTACTAAAAAATTATTATTTGACTTAATATATGGAACAACACATGTATGAAATATGTCATCTTTTGTTGTGATATAACTTTTCAAAGTATCTAATAATACTTTTTGACCTGAATTTTTGTTTAAATTTAAATAACCTGATTTGAATTTGTGAATATATGTTTCAAATTTATTTTTAAAATGGAACCTATCATCACTATATCCAACTTGACCATTACCATCACTAATATCATCGTCACCATCATCGCCAACTAACTCCCATGCTAAAATTTCTGAAGTGTCACCAATACCGTAAAAATCAGTAGGATTATTACACCAAGATTCACTTATACATTTGTAAATTTTATTATCTAAAATTACTTTATCATTTTTTTTATAATTGTAATTATGATTTAAATCAAACTTAAAATCAAGATTATAACTAGAATATTTATTTATGTCATTGGAGTTCGCAGTTCTTAAATACTCCCATGCTAAAAAATTATTCACCTCATCAAACCCATACTCAGCATATCTATTGTTACACCAATCTATTACTTTACATCTATATAAATCTCCATCAACAATTACTCTTTTATAATCTAAATATTCATCAATATTCGATTTTTTATTTTGAATTTTTTTGAAATCAAAATTTGATAATTTAATATCATTTGGAAAATTATTACCTAATAAATAAATATCTCCATGTTTTGAAACTTCAATAGAATTAACCATGTCCTCTTTATAACCCACTAATTTATAATTAAATACTTCTTTACCAAAACTATCAAATTTATGGATTTTTAAAAAATCAGATCTTGAAGAAGAACTAGGAAATGAAGTAAGATAAATATTATTAGCGTCGTCAACTTTAAGTGTTGTTTGTCCTTTGTGTGATGATGGAAATGTATTTTCCCATACTGCGTGATTATTTTTGATATTTATTTTTTTTAAATATCCTGTATTAGTTTTATCAACTGTTTTAACATATATGTGTGGATATTGTATACCAACTATAATTGAATCATAATAATTTTCATTTGAATTTGTTGGGAAAAATTTAGTAACAAACTTTAGATTAGAATCATATATATTTACGTAACCAGTTTTTTCTTTTTTTTCCTTAATGAAAACTGCTATAAAATCATCAAAAATAACATCCATAGAATAAACGTATAAATTAGAAAGTGAAACAGAATTTAAAAGTACAAGATTTTCATCTAATTTAAATAACTTATGTGATGAGTGTGCACTGGCTTTCAGGGCAGATATATATATATTATCATCTTTATCAAATTCTAAATAGAATTTTTTTAATCCCGATATTTTTAAATTTAAATTTTTTGTAAATAATAATTGTCCTGAATTTGATATCTTTTTAACTTCAATTAATTTATTCCCATTTAAAATATAACTAACAAATATATCATTATTACTATTAAAATTAAGATTTAAGTGACGTCCATCATAATTATTAAATATTTTTGAAAAAATAAAATTATCTTCATTATCATATTTTGCTAACATGAAACTTTTAAGATTTTTTTTGTAATATATAAGATATAAATTATCTTCACTATCTTTTTTACTCTCAGTAAGTACATAATCATCTAAATCGTACGAGTCATCTATTTTTTCTAAATTTAAAGAATATAATCGTTCAAATAAAGGTTTATTATTTTTATACCATAATCCTGAAAATGATAATTCGCCAGTTTCAGACTTACCAGTTACATAAATTTCTAGATTTCCATCTTCTGAAACTATTTTAGCGGCATTTACTTGAGTTATATTTGTAAATAAAAAAAAACCAGATAAAAATATAAAAAATAATATATTTAATTTTTTATTTGACTTATTTGATTTCACTATTTTCTTTGAATTAAAAAAAGATTGAAATTTATTTTTAATATTTTCAAATTTTAGATTTTTAAAATCTTCCTTTGGCATAAATAAAACCATAATTAAGAATATAAAACCTATAAAATAAAGTAAATAAATTAATGTTGGATATGATGGGTATGAATTGTCAGGGATTTTAAAATTACTTTTAAATTCATCTACAACATTGTCTCCATATGAAGTTTTTAGTATAATTTTATAATCTCCAGGTCCAAATAATTTTGAATTAATAAAATCAAAATCTTCAATTACAACTTCTTCAATGTCAACAATTAAATCATAATCATTAAAATATATTAATTCATTTTCATTATTAAATATTTTAAAATCTAAATTTACTGAAATTGGTATAGACCCAAAACTTACAAAAGTTACTTTCCCAGAGAGTTCAGTTATGTCTGAGATTTCTGTTTTAAATAACTCGAATGTAATATCAAATAGTTCATCTGGAATTATTGAACTATCATCATTTACAATTACATCTAAAGTAGTTATTTTTGGAAGAGATAGTATTTTATTTTTTAATACACAAGATTTACTTAAATTATTATATTTTTCATCTATATCACAAGTGATTTGTTCAATAAAACCCCAATAGTTACTAATGCTTGAACTACTTGTTGATTCAGTCGAAGTTTGTTGTAGAATTCCAAATCCTGAAAAACTTGTAACTAAAATTTCAAAGTAATTGGCTTCTTTATTTTGAAAAATATTTTGAGTGATTAAATTAAAGTTATTTGAGTTACATAATCTTGTTTGAAAATCATAATCAGTTGTATTACATTTGTATACGAATAATAGATTTTCATTTGTTACTTGAAGTTCATCATAATATATCCTAACTGTTGCATTAGAAAATGAATAATTTGTTTTAATCCCATAAGTAACTAAAAAATTAGAATTCTCGTTGTGCTTATCAATTCCAAAATTATTATTTGTTGTTGAAGTTATATTAAATTTATTTAATGTTGTAATTATTTTTGAATTATAAGCACTAAATTGTAAATCAAAACTTGAGTTTAATATGTCCAAATTAAATGATGAGTTTATATTGTCAACTGTTTGTACTATGCTATCTCTACTTAAAATGTTCAATGTTAAATTAAATAAAGAATCTCCAAATGATGTGAAATTAAATAATATGTTTGTCGTATTATAAATATTAAAATAACTTGTTGTTTGGTTATTTATTTTTCCATATGAATCATTTATTGTGAAAGTTAAATTATATCTTCCTAATTGTTGTGGAACTATGAAATTACCTTTGTATAAATTCTCAACTTGATTAAATTGTGATAATTCAATTATTTTATCAGCTTGATTTGGAATTTGAATTCTCACAGAAACATTATCAACTGAGTATGTTGAAGTAGTTTTTGAAATTATTGATATATTTGAACTAGGTATAAATGAAGAGTTTTCTAAAGGAGATATAATTTGGGAGAATAATATTGGTTCTTGTAAAACTTTAAAATTATTAATGCAACTCCTTTGAGAGAAAACTGAATTGTTTGTATTTTCAAAAATAGTGATACAAACATTAATTGAATCATTAATATTAGTTTGATTTGAGGTTATATTAAATATATTTAATAAATTTGAACCGTTTACATTTTCTTTTTCAAAGTTTGAATTTAAATTTATTTCAGTGAAAAGTGTTTGTGATGAGTTAGAAAAATTTTTATAATTCCCAAAAATTTTAATTGAGTTATTATCAAAAATATTTGTACTAGATATTTCAAAACCTTGTTCGTTAAAACTATTTCTTTGTAAATCTATATTATAGTATTTATTTAATTCTTGATCATATTTTAATATTGAATTTATGTTTGATGCTTTTTTAACAAAAAAATATATGTTATTAAATTTATCAATTTTGGTTTGAAATAATTTTGAAATTTCAATATTAGATATAGTTGATTGATGAATTATATCTCCAGAATAATTTAAATGATATATTTGAATTTGATTTATGTTTGAATTATATTGGGAAATTATAATATCTACATTATTATTTGGATTTCTATCTAATACAATTGATTTGTGTGATTCAATTACATCTGAATTTAAAGATGAATCATAAGTTTTATTCCATATTTGGATACCATCTGTACCAAATTTTGATATTTGAGATATATTATTTGAGTTGTCTGAATTATTTATTTTAGTTAAAACATAAATTTCGTTTGAGTTTGAGATTGTGAATTTTCCACTTGAAGTTTGAGTTGAAGTTTGATTTGTTAAATTAAAAATCAAAATTGTACTTATGGATCCACTACTAGTTAATTTTAAAATGTTTGATGAGTTTGATATATAAAAAAAATCATTTGAATCTAAATTAAAATCTTTAAAATTAATAATAGGAGAATTTGATACTAAAGATCCACCTATGCCAGCACTAAGAAACCTAGTTAGGCCTAGAGTTGGAGAATTTGATAATTGATAATATTTTGTATTGTCAAAAAAATGTTTAAAATATAAACCAGTATCTAAATCTTGAGTTTGATTATTTTGTTCTAAGTTTAACATTAAATTTCCATTTTTATACCACTCTCCCAAATAAGAAATGTTTGATGTATGAGATGTATTTATTTTAACTGTTAAATTTTCATTTGTCCCATTAGTTTTAAAACTTGATTCAATAAAAAAATTTTCAATTGTTATTGCATTTGTAAATTGAATTGAATTTGAAAAAGTGAATACAAATAAAAATAATGATAAAAATATAAATGATAAATTTAAATTTTTTTCCTTTTTTAATTTAATATAATCCATTGTATGAATTATTTAATTTAATTTAATTTATAATTTTCATTTGTAAAAAAATAAAATTAATTGGTAGTTTCAAAAATCAACCTTTTTAGATTAAAAATAAATTGTAAATAAATTGAAAAATAAAATAAATATTTAGTTTATAGTTTTATTTGAATTTTTTATTTAAATAGTTTTATAAGTTTGATTTAATTAATTTTAGTATGGATAAAGCTAGAGTTCAAAAAATTATCGCACAAACTGGATATTGCGGAAGACGAAAGGCGGAAGAGTATATTGAAGATGGGGATGTGAAAGTTAATGGTGTTGTTGCTAAGTTAGGTGACCAGTGTACTGCTGCTGATACGATTGAAATTTTTGGGGAAAAAATTGAAATTTCTGATAAAAAATATTATTTAATTTTAAATAAACCTAAAGGATATGTATGTTCAAAAGATGATGCTTATAATCCAGATACAGTTTATGATTTAATTGATGAAGTTGATGGAAAGCAAGCGGTAAAAACTGTCGGAAGACTAGATAAACCTACAACTGGATTAATTATTTTAACAAATGATGGAGAGTTAGCTCAAAAGATTATTCATCCTAGTTCTAAAGTTGTTAAAGAATATTTAGCTCACTTAAATGGAGATATTTCTGCTAATGATAAGCGGCAAATTGAGAATGGATTATATATTGATGATTATAGATTATCACCTTGTGAATTATTTAAAATTGCTGATTGTAAGTATGTTGTAAGAATTAATGAAGGTCGTAAAAGACAAGTTCGTAAAATGTTTGAAGAGCGTGATTTTAGAGTTTGTGATTTAAAACGTACAAAGATTGGAAACCTTGATTTAAAGGAGCTTGATATACCAGTTGGTAAGTATATGGTTGTTGATAAGAATTTTTTAATGAAAATTTTTGAGAATCCTAAGTTAAAATATAACTCTTAGTTATAAGATTATTTAATATGTAAATTTTCAATTTACATTCTATTTTTAAAATAAATAATATAATTAGCATTATAGTTTTAGTATGTTTTTTACACAAGTTTAGAATTAATTTTTTTGAATTTAAAAATAATTTGAAAATTATTTTTTACCAATAAAGTAGTAAACGGCAGCTGTAATAATTCCGAAGAATACAGCACAAACAGTCCAAATAATTTTGTGTGTTTGATTCATTTTCTTATTTTTTGTCCATACATCTAAGATAACCCAGATAGCACAAACAATACTGATTAAATATAAAATATTAGAAATCATAATAATATTATATTTACTATATTTATAAAGTTTTATAAACATTAAAATGTTTATTTTTTATATAATTAGGCTATTATTATAAAACTTATAATTTTTAGTCTTATATTTACAAAATGGATAGAACACATACATGTAATCAAGTAAGAATTGAAGATAAGGACTCAACAGTTACTTTAATCGGTTGGGCTCAAAAAGTGAGAGATCACGGTGGGTTAAAGTTTATTGATTTAAGAGATAGAAATGGAGTTACTCAAGTAGTTTTTGATCCAGATTATACGGAGAATTTTGAAGCTGTCGGAGACTTTAGAAAAGAATATTTAATTTCTGTTACTGGAACTGTTGGACCTCGTCCTGATGGAACTGTTAATAAAAAGTTACCTACTGGTGATGTTGAGATTCAAGTTAAGTCTTTTGAGTTAGTAAATAAGTGTGCTCAGTTACCTTTTGAAATTTCTGATGATATTGTTGTTAATGAAGATTTAAGATTAGAGTATAGATATTTAGATTTAAGACGTCCGTCAATGTATAAAGCATTAGCTAATCGTTCTAAATTTACTAATATGATTCATAGAATGTTTGAAGAAGAAGAATTTTTAAATGTTGATACTCCAATTTTAGCTGGTTCAAGTCCTGAGGGAGCAAGAGATTTTTTAGTTCCTTCAAGAAAGAGTCCTGGTAAGTTTTTTGCTTTACCTCAAGCTCCACAATTATTTAAACAAATTTTAATGGTTTCTGGTGTTGAGAAGTATTATCAAATTGCTACATGTTTTAGAGATGAAGATTTAAGAAAAGATAGACAGTATGAATTTAAACAAGTTGATATGGAAGTTGCTTTTTGGTCTCAAGAACAATTATTTTCTTATATGAATAATATTTTAAAGACTACTTTTAAGGAAATTTATAATGTTGAGTTAGATGGAGATATTGATACAATGCCGTTTTTTGAAGCTATGGATAAGTATGGTTGTGATAAACCAGATTTTAGAATTACTTTAGATCCTTTGGTAACTATTAATGAGATTGTTGAGAATTGTGAATTTTCTGTTTTTGCAAATAATGCAAAGGCTGGTGGACTTGTTAAAGGTTTAAGATTAAATGGTGGACAAGATTTAATGGCGAGAAAGGATATTGATAAGTTAATTGAATTTGCTCAAAAGGAATTAGGTGCTAAAGGTTTAGCTTGGATGAAGGCAAAGGATGGTAAGTTAGAAGGTTCAATTGCTAAGTTCTTTTCTGAAGATGAGTTAGTTAAGATTCATACGAAATTTGGAGCACAAGATGGTGATTCATTATTTTTCGATTATCGTTATGTTGACTTTAGTGGAAATGGAGCAAACGCAACAACGCTTGGTCTTGGTGATTCATTGAAAGTTCAATATTCTTTAGATTGTGGTATGACCTATAGTGATTTATTTTTAATCACCCAAGACAATCACGTTACATCTAATGAATTAGCAACTGTCAATATTGATATCTCAAGTCTTGCTGGAGAATCTGTTAAGTTCCGTTTTGGGGGAATTTGGGGAACAGGTGATTACTATTTAGATATTGATAAAGATGTGACGTTAAGTGTTCAGGTTGAAGCTGTA
>JAVJHY010795416.1:4230-17021 GCA_035593235.1 Phascolosoma agassizii | reverse complement strand
CGTTCACCGGCCCTTGGTCGGACCCGTCCGGCCCTTGGCTTTCACTGACGTTCAACACTTTTTCACCGCGCAGTTTGGTCACGACGACCGCTTCTGACAGGGTTACCATCTTGTTGCGCTTGTTCTTCTTAACCTGCGCGGCGAACTCATCGGCGCCCACAATGTCTTTGTCGGCGATCTTAAGAATAACGTCGCCGGGGCCAATGGGTGGCTTGGCCGTGTCGCAAGGGCTTCCCGGCCGAACGCTTGTAATGCGCATGCCTTTGGTATCGGCGTATCCCAAGTCGCGCGCCATAGGCTCGGTAATCGTGGAGGCCGCCACCGACCAATGGCGGTAGACCTTCTCTTTGCCTGTGTAGCGGTCAAGCGGCGCCACGTCGGCCGCGAACACGTGCTCCTCGCCATCTCGCTCGACCTTGAGCTGAGCTTTGATGCCTACTTTGAGGTTGGCAATGTCTGCATAGAAGCGAGGAACATCGGCCCAGGATGTCACGTTGACGGGCACATCGTTCACAGTCATAAGAACATCGCCTGCACGCAGACCGGCCTTGTAGGCGGGCCCGACGTCAAGGGCTGATGAAACCAGCGCACCGTCCTCGCGCTCAATCAACGATGCAGGTTGCACCGCCAACCCAAGCCATCCGCGACGGACTTCACCAAACGTAAGCGCTTGGTTGAGCACGCGGCTGCAAATGGAAGAGGGAATCGCAAAGCCCACGCCGCCTCCCCCACGCGTGTTGATACCAATGACTTCCCCTTGCATGTTGACGAGGGGGCCGCCGCTGTTGCCACCCAAGATCAATGCATCGTGCTGGATCCACTGATTCAAGATGCCCGTGCTTTGACCGCCGCGAAAGGAGAACTCCTCCAAGCGGTCTCCGGCAAAGCTGGTGAATACCCGCGAGGTGTTTGACACAATGCCGAGGGTGATGGAGCTGCTTAGACCTTGCGGATTGCCAATGGCCATGACGTGATCGCCGACCTGGAGTTTGTCGCTGGCGCCAATGCTGGCAAACGGAAGTGGCTTTGTGGGATCGCGTCGTTCGTCCATACGCAACTTAAGTACGCACAAGTCCGTGAGGGGATCAGGACAAATGCGATCAGCATCAACACGCTCACCGCTGGGCAATCGACACGTAATACGCATCGCCTCGCCTGCGACATGGTAATTGGTGAGGACATGGCCCGCGGGACTGACAATGACTCCGCTACCTGCGGCAAGCACGCGCTCTTCGCGTCCCTGCGAAAACATGCGATCTACCACGGAGATGTTTACGAGGGCGGGATAGACGCGGTCGCGTGCAAACGTGATGGCTGCCTGCAACTTATCGGCGGCGTCTTCTTGGGCCTGCGCAAACGGCATGCTGCAGCCCACTGCAACCAGTGATGTGAGTGCAAAGGTCGTTACCCAGCGATGAAATCGACTCGATTGAGTAGGGGCGCGCGCGGACGTGGATTGAATTGTGTGGTCCATCTTGTGACTCCTCCGGTCGCCGTGCGACACGATCCAGCTGAGTATGGCATCCATTCGCGGGCCCGTCGTCGTCGGCACGAAGTGATTGCCGCCGGGAGCCTCCATGAGCCCCCTACTTCGCCGGTCTAAAGGCCGTGACGCGAATCTCGTGGCGGCCCGTTTCGTTCCACCCCTCCTCTACGACGTCGAGAAGAAGATGTTTGCGCAAGTCGGCCTGTGCATGCCCAAGCTCTATGAGCACGCGGCGGGAGGGACGAGCATGCCGCTCGAGGTTGATCACCGTGGGTTGTACGAACATGAGCTTGCCTCCGGGGGCAAGCAGGCGCCACGCGTCACTAAGGCGTGGACCGGGATGAAAGTGGTGGCACAGTACAAGATCGTTGGTGCCATGTAGGCGCTTCGGCCACCCATCAAGCAACACATCATGCTGCATCGTCTTGAGCCTCAGGTTGCGTTTGCGTGCATGCCCAACCGCAATCGAAAGGGCCTCATCGGAGACATCGAGCAGTGTGACACGCCATCCCAACGCGGCGAGGGCGAGGGCGTGACGACCGTCCCCGCCGGCAACATCGAGGGCACGCCCCGGCCGTAGACAGGTTGCCACTTGCTGCATCACCCATGGTTCGACGGTTCGCTCACGAGGACCACGGCGGCGATAGCGCGCATTCCAGCGGTCCTTGTCGTTCGTCACTTCATCGGCAGCCATAGAGCGTTTCCAGGCGATTGGGTACCTAGTAGAAACGGGATCTTCCCACAACCCGTCTGTTTCGGGGAGACTGGTCAGATGCGACATTCATCTTCTCGCGCCCTGGGCGCCGCGTTTCTACTGTCCCTCTTCTCGCTCTCGCCGGGTTTCGCCGACGAAGTTGTGCTCCAAGGAGGGTCTGAGCTGCGTGGCGTAGTGCTTCAAGAAAGCGACGCCACCGTGCAAGTTTTGCTCCCCGCGGGCGACACCATCACGCTCCGGCGCTCCGACGTAAAGACCGTCACACGCGCCCCAAGTGATGCGGCCGCGGCCCGTCATATGCGGTTCATCAACAAATCGAGCAAGGAGGGCCTGGCGCCGGGTCTTCACATTGCGATCACAAGTTATGTACATCCCGAGGGCAAGGCGCGGGTCGATCTTGTGGGCGCGGCGCATATCGCCGAAGAGTCATTTTATCGAGACGTCCAGAGGACACTCGAGGATGCCACGGTCGTGCTGTTTGAAGGCGTCAAGCCTAAGGACGTCGACATGCACACGCTGTTGCGTTCGAAAAGCACGGAACCCAATCCGATTCGCGATCTCCAAATGAAGATGGCGAAGTGGTTTGGTCTCGCGTTTCAACTCGACGTTATCAACTACAATCGCCCTCATTTTGTGCACGCCGACATGACGGCAGAGCAGTTCACGGGGCAACCTAGCGACTCGATCGAGTCGCCCAAGGAAGGTGAAACGACATCACCCAAGACGGGCGAAACGGTTCCTTCGAAAGAGGACGAGCCCAAGCCATCACCGGCGGCCAAAGTCATGGGACAAGGCACCGAGCTTGCCAACATCGTCAAGCTGGCGGGACCGGCGCTCGACAAGATGATTGGCGACGGCACCAAGGGCGGCCCCATGCGTGCCATGTTCAAGGGCATGTTTGCTCGCGTGATGGGTACCGCTGATGTCCACAAGATCATGAACACGGCCATGCCGGACACCGCGGACCTCTTGCTTCGCCAACGAAACGACATCGTGTTCGAGCGGCTTAAGGAGCAAATCGCCAAGCTGCGCGCGCGTGACACCATCGCGGTCTTCTACGGCGCGGCACACCTCCCTGGCATAGAGAACGACCTCATCACCAAGCTCGGCTACAAGCGCGCCGGTGCCCGCTGGATCTCTGCATGGGACACAACCAAGTAGACATCAAGCTGTTTCACTTAAGCACGAGCACCCCGGAAAGGGATGCGCGTAGGGACATGGCCCGCTCTTAGACTTCCATGAGGGCGGTTGTCTTCTTTTCAACCAACGTAGAGACTTGCTTCTCGTGCTCCTTCGTGAGCTCTTGCACGTCCTTCTTGAGACGCTCAAGATCGTCTTCACTAAGCACCTTCTCGGTCTTGGCACCGTCCCCAGCCTTGTTGGCATCGCGACGAACGTTTCGGATCGACACGTTGGCGGCCTCGCCCTGAGTCTTCACGACCTTGGCAAGTTGCTTGCGACGCTCCTCGCTAAGGGGAGGAATGTTGATGCGCAACACCTTGCCGTCGGAACTAGGATTGAGCCCGAGGTCGGAGGCCAGAATCGCCTTCTCTATGTCCGACGAGATACTCGGATCGTAAGGCTTGATCACAATCTGACGTGGCTCAGGGCATCCAATCTGGGCGAGCTGACCAAGAGGCGTATCGGATCCATAAGCCGAGACCATCAACTTGTCGACCAGCGCAGGACTGGCGCGACCGGAACGTAGCCCGGAGAGCTCGCTGGCAAGATGTTGTACCGCCCCGTCCATGCGGGTCTTGGCGTCTTTGAGAATTTCATCGGCACTCATGGCGAATCTCACAATCGAAAGAGAAGGCTAGGGAAGCCAAGGAGCATGAGTCGGCCCCCTCGGCATGAACCCAGGGATCCGGCGCATTAGCAACTCGCTGGCTCCCGTGAGAGATATCAAGATGCGGGGGCCGCGTCCACCACTGTGCCAACTTCCTCGGATTGAAGCAGCCGCAAGAGGTTGCCGCCCCCCATCTTGAAGACCACGATGGGGAGACCGTTCTCCTCGCAGAGGGTAATGGCCGTGCGATCCATCACGTGGAGGCGCTTATCGAGCACCTGCGTGTAAGTGAGGTGATCGAATCGCTTGGCTTCCTTGTGCACCATGGGATCGCGGTCGTACACGCCGTCGACTTTGGTGCCCTTGAGGATGACATCGGCCTCGATCTCGCTGCCGCGGAGCGCCGCCGTCGTGTCGGTACTGAAGAAGGGGTGCCCGGTGCCGCCCGCCAAGATCACGACGCGTCCCTTTTCGAGGTGTCGCTTGGCACGGCCTCGAATGTAGGGCTCGGCGACCTCGTGCATGGCGATGGAGGTCTGTACCCGCGCCTCGATCCCCCGGGCCCGCAGCAAGTCGGCGAGAGACAACGCATTGATGATGGTGGCAAGCATGCCCATGGTGTCGGCGGTAGTGCGCTTGAGTCCCGCGATATCGTTTTGGGCCCCGCGCAAGATGTTGCCGCCGCCGTTCACGACCGCAATCTGTACTCCGGCTTCATGCGCCATGGCGATTTCATCTACGAGGGTGGCAATGCCTCCCGCATCGATCGGACGTCCCGAAGAACCGCCAAACGCCTCGCCCGACACCTTCAACAACACGCGATGCCAACGAGGAGTTGCGGTCATCGGATCGTGCCTCCTCGAAGGGGTGATGTGTGAAACGTAGGCTCGATGGGATACGCCAAACTCGCGCGCAACGTCTCGGATCTCTAGCCAGCGTCGGCGCCTGACTTTCTAAGCACGAGGCTTGCTAGGCGTCTGGTTGCTAGCCACCGGGCTGAACGAGCATGTATCCAGCTATCTGGGCTTTGTGTTCAACGAGGTGCTGCTTGACCTGCGATGCATTGTCGCGATACCAAGGCTGCTCGGTCAACACCCGCGCGCCAATGAAGTTCTTCTCAAGACGGCCCTTCAGAATGCCTTCGATAGCAGCTTCGGGCTTGCCCTTCATCTTGGGATCTTCGGCAATCTGCTCGCGCAAGAACGTAGCTTCCTTGTCGATCTCGGTCTGATCGATCTCGTCGCGGTTCAGCACCGTAGGACGCGCAAACACGATGTGCTGGCACAACTCGCGTGCGAAGGAATCAAGTGTGCCTTCGCCCTCAAGATGCACCATGGCGGCGGTCTTCTTGTCGTGGTGGCGATAGAGTCCAATGCAACCGTCGCCCTTGACGATGTACTTGACTACACCGCCCACTTGTATGTTCTCGCGAATCTTGGATACGAGCGTAAGCAACGTGTCGTTGACCGTGCCCTCGCCGCCAGGCCATGCCTGCGCCATCAACTCTTCGGCGGTGGATGCATCGGTGTCGCGAAGACATGCCGTGAGGCCATCTACAAACTCAGTGAACATGGGCGTAACAGCGACCGACTCGGTTTCGCACTGGACTTGCACCATCCCGCCCGACTTGAAGTCGTCGGAGATGTACGTACCCACCAAACCATGAGCCGTCGTCCGTCCGCGCTTTTGCTCGGCGGTCTTCAAACCGTCTTTGCGAAGAAGGTCGATGGCGCGCTCGAGGTCGCCCTCGGCTTCAATCAACGCGGACTTACACTTCATCATGGGGAGTCCCGTCTGACGCCTGAGCTCCATGACTTGCTTTGCAGAGATTTCCATCGCGTATTCCTGTACCGGGGTTCAGCTAGTTGAATCAACGTGGGGCGCGCATACCAAGGCGGGTGAACGCGCCGCAAGAAAGGTCCTCGAAGGGACGACACACCGCCACAGATTGCTGGGGTTCGCGGCGGCTCGCCCCCAAGCGGTTTCGGCTTAGGGGCGATGGACAGGGATGGGCTGTTGTGAAACAACCCGAAATCATGTAGATGCGAGCGACGAAACGCTACTCAGGGCTTCCCTCGGCGGCAGGCTCCTGAGTTGGCTTCTCCGCTTCTGGGGTGGGCTCGGCGGCGGGCTCAGGAGCGGCCGCGCCGGCATCGGGTTTGGGCTTGGCTTCGGCCGCAGCTGCCCCCTCGCCATCACCTGAACGCTCTGCGCGAAGTCGACGCTGCCACTCTTCGGTGACCTGTCGACGCTGACGTTCGGCTTCGCGAGCGGCGTCGGCTTCGCGACGCTTGGCCTCGGCGACTTTCTCTTGCTCGGCCATGACCACAGCCCAAACCTTGTTGCCTTCCTCGACGGAATCCGCCAAGAGAGAGAGCAACAAGTGAACCGAACGCATGGCGTCATCGTTGGCGGGGATGGGCACATCAACGACGTCGGGGTCGCAATCTGTGTCAAGCAACGCCAGGACGGGAATCTGCATCTTGTTGGCTTCGGCCACTGCGATGTGCTCGGTCTTGGGATCGACCACAACCAAGCATGCGGGCAGGCGATTGAGATCGCGCAAGCCACCAAGGTTCTTCAGCAACTTCTTTTCTTCAATGCGAAGACGCGACTGCTCTTTCTTCTTGAGCAATTCCATCGTGCCGTCGGCGGCAAGCTTCTCTAGCTCAGCCAATCGTCCCAAGCGGCTTCGAATGGTACGGAAGTTTGTAAGGCAACCACCCAACCAACGCTCCGTCACGTATGGCTGACGCGTGCGGACGGCAATGTTGCGTACCGACTCCTTAGCGCTGCGCTTGGTACCCACCCAAAGGATGTGTCCGCCTTCGGCCGCGACGCCCTGAAGAAAGTGGCGCGCGCGAACAAGTCCGCGAACCGTCTGCTTAAGATCGATGATGTGAATCGAGTTGCGTTTGCCGTGAATGAACGGCTTCATCTTTGGATTCCACCGGCTTGCGCGATGACCAAAATGAACGCCATTCTCTAGCAACTGATCGAGCGTTATCTTTGACAAGTCCGGCTCCTTGATCGACGCATCTGCATACTCCGCACACATCACGTGGTGACGCAACCCGCATGATCGATCGATGCGCATGCAACGAACAACAACACTGCCGCAATCGACAGGCGGGCCCGCGCGTAACGAAAGCACATTGCTCCCGAGAACCACGTGGCAAATCCAATGGTTGACGAATCGGCTCAGCAAGTGCAACCGACTCGAACCGCAACGACCGGGCTGGCCGCAGCGGGCTGAAATGGTCACCCCCATTGGCCGGAATGGGCCAAAAATGCGGGGACAAGCGGCCGAGTCTAGCGTCCCCCTAAGACCGGTCAAGGCGAGCGGCGACGTTGAAGGAAGGTGCCGCCCACCCCCTGAAACCCAACTACAGGGGCTTTCGGCGGGGAACTTGGCCTCTGGCTAGGTGCCAGGGGTCGCCAGGGCCTCGAGAATCTGCTCGGCGAGACGCAACGCGCGCAGCCCAGCGGCGCCTTCTACGACCGGACGCGACCCTGCGCGAACGGCGTGAATGAGCGATTCGATCTCGCGCCGGAGGGGCTCGCCGTCATCCACGGGGAGCATCTGCGTCACGAGAGACTCCTCAAACGCCGCGGGGGCTCCGCTCATTCGATGGTCATCGATGGCGGCGGCCCGTGACGCGAGTCCGGCCACCAGGCCCGACCATGAACCCGCCTCAGGGGACGAGGACGCAACGGGACGAGGACGAACAATGCGTGCCTCTCGTTGATCGTAGTCGAGGCTTAGATAGCCTTTGGTTGTGAACGCGCGAATGCGGCGCATGCGACGTTGCGACACGCGACTGGCGGTCACGTTGGCCACACTTCCGTTGTCGTAGGTAAGCCGCGCGTTCACGACATCTTCGTGGGACCCCATCATCGTGACGCCCACGGCTTGTATGTCTACCACCGTCGCGGTTCCCATGACGTGATTCAAGATGTCCAAGTCGTGAATCATCAAGTCCATTACGACACCGATGTCGGTGACCCGCGGGGTGGGTGTGCTGAGGCGATGGACTTCCACATACATCGGGGTTTCGCCCAGTTCATCGAGCGCAGCCGTCACGGGATTGAATCGTTCGACCATCCCCACTTGAAGACAAGCATTGCCATCACGCGCGGCTTGCACCAACGCAGATGCATCGCGGGTGGACCCGGCAATAGGCTTCTCCACAAGACAGTGCACACCCTTGCGCAAGAGTGGTTCCGCCACGAGGCGATGTGCAAAGGTTGGCACGGCAATCGACGCGAGATCAATCGACGCGCCCAAGTCAGCCACCGTAGGAACAGCTGGCACGCCAAGATCGCTCGCAAGCGCGGCCACACGATCTACGTCGAGATCGACCAGCCCTACGAGTTTGACGTTTTGATCGGCCAGCTCGGAATAGATCCGTGCATGGTGTCGACCAAAGGCACCCACTCCAATTACCGCCGCCGATAGCGGTTGCACCGCAGCACTAGTCATTGCTTGTTTGACCTCGAAAGGGATCTCGTTGGGGATGCAGAGGGCTATTCACGCGGGGATTCACCGGCGCGCCCTTGACGCCCGTCACGCGACGCACGAATCGAGGCGATGAGTTCTTTGACCAGCGCATGGTCAGGATGTTCTATCTCGTAACGCGCCATCGCGTCGTTGGCCGACTCCCGATCGGACACAAGGATATCGCGAACCGCACTCTTGACGATTTGCACATCTACTTCCGCCACATCTGCTCGTCGCATTCCAATAACGTTGCACGCACGGATGCGTGCGGGATGCCCCTCGACAATGGTAAAGGGGTGAACATCTTGAACAATGCGCGTGAGCCCACCTACGTAGGCCATGCGGCCAATGGATGAAAAATGATGACAGGCACTGGCGCCGCTCAATATGGCACGGTCGCCGACTCGAACATGGCCCGCAAGCAACACGTTGTTGGAGAGGACGACGCGATCGCCAATCATGCAGTCATGGGCCACATGCGCACCCACCATGAAGAGACCATCTGAACCAATGCGCGTAAGGCCTCCGCCTTTGACGGTTCCGGCATGCACAGTAACGTGTTCGCGAAAGTGATTTCGATCACCGATCTTAAGATGCGTGACTTCACCGCCGTGCTTGAGGTCTTGCGGTCCCGATCCGATGACGGCGCCTGGATAGATGTCGTTGTCGCAGCCAATCACTGTGTGGCCGCACACCATGGCATGACCGCGAATACGCGTGCCGGCTCCAACAACCACAGGTCCCTCGACCACCGCGTAGGGTCCCACGATCACACCATCTGCAAGAGTGGCACGCTCATCCACTACGGCTGTTGAGTGAATGTCGGGACCTGATGACATGGCTGTACTCGAAGATTTCGCGCTCATGCCGACGACGACTCCGTAAGGGCAAAGTTCAACCGGGCCTCGGCGACCCGTACGCCGCCGACCGTGGAGCGACACCGGACTCGCCCCCGTCCACCCGAGAGCCGAATCGTAAACGCCTCGAGGCGAATCTGATCGCCTGGGACGACCGCCCGACGAAACTTGACCCGATCCACAGAGAGAAGCACCGGTACTTTGCCGGTGAGTTCGAGTTTTCGGAGCAAAAGCAATCCCGCCAACTGGGCCATGGCCTCAAGGATCAGCACCCCAGGCATGATCGGCTCGTTGGGATAGTGACCCTGAAAAAACGGCTCATTCAGGCTCACGTTTTTGATGCCCACTGCCCGCGAATAGCCCTCGAGTTCGATCACGCGATCGACCAAGAGAAACGGATAGCGATGCGGAAGAATACGCACAATCTGATCGTGTCGCATGGCCGGCTCGTCAACCGTGGACGCGCGCTCACGGTCTTCGACGTGCCGAAGAATGGCTTGTACTAGTTCGAGATTGGACGCATGCCCGCTTCGATGCGCTACGACATGCCCTTCGAGGTCGGCGCCCAACAAGAACAGGTCGCCAATGAGATCCAACGTCTTGTGACGCGCAAACTCATCGGGCCAACGAAGTTCGTTTTCGATAACCCCCTCGGCACCTACGACCAACGTGTTCTCGTAGGTCGCCCCCAGCCCTAGGTTGTTGTCGCGCAACGCCTGGGCTTCTTCTTCCAAACAAAACGTGCGTGCATTGGCGATGCCGCGACGAAAGAGCTCGGGCGTTACGCGCGACGAAAAATGCTGCGTCCCCAAGAACTCATGTTGATAGTCGAGGGTGTACGCAACCGAAAACTCGCCCTCGGTAGGCATGGCCGTGAGGGAGCAACGCGGTCCGGTTTGAACCGATACGGGCGAGTCGAGGGTGATCACCGCGCGGGCGGCGTCTTGCTCTTGGACCCCGGCCTCGTCGAGCATGCTCAAAAACAACTTGGCGCTGCCGTCCATGCCCGGACATTCAACGCCATCGATCTCGACCAGGGCATTGTCGATACGCAGGGCATGCATGCAGCTTAGAAAGTGCTCGATGGTGTGCACTTCGGCATCTTGCTCGCCCACCAACGCGGTGCGCCGTTGGTGTTGCCGAAGCGCGGTCACATGCACAGGCACGCGCGGCGAACCCTCGATGTCGGTCCGCACAAACACAACGCCCTCGTTCTCACCTGCGGGCGAAACGGTGAGCGTGGTGGTCTGCCCCGAGTGCAGCCCTACTCCAGATACGCTTGCTTCTCGCGCGACGGTGCGTTGATTGCGTGCCATACGACGATCGATCAGCGCGGTGGGGAGCCGACTTCAGGAACTCGACTTGAGTTGTTGGCACCCGCCCGCTTCTTGATGTCGGCCAACACCGCATCCGTAATGTCAACCGAGTTGTCGAAGTACACGACGTTGCGAAGCCGCTGCTTCATCCCGAACTCTTGCGGATCGGCGGCGTTCAAGGGAGCCGAAGGATCTACTTGCTGAAGCACAACCTTAATGTTGTGCATACGCGCGTGCTGCGCAACCGTCGCACGAATACTCTGGTACGTCTCTTCAAGCGCTGAGACATAGCGATCAACCGCGACCTTGAGCTCCCACTTGTAGGCAAACTCGGCATGCGTCAACTGCTTCTGATAGGCCCGCTCTTTGTTGGTGCGCTCGGGCTTGCCGCGAGCAAGCATTTCGATTTCCTTGCGCAACGCATCGAGGGTTGTCTTGGTCGCCTCGTATCCGAGTTTGGCTTGATCGCGCGCCTGTTTGAACCGCGCATCGAGCGTTTGCGTTTGAGGGTGGGCCTGAATCAGGCGCACCATGTTGACGACGGCCACCCCGGTCTCGGCTGAAGCCGCCGGTGGGTGCCATGCTACGACGGTTCCAACAAACATGACGCAGCCAAGAATGGCCGACGTAATGGAGCGGGCTCGGCGCCCGCTCGATCGGTTCAATACTCGTGACATGAGTTTATGCCCTCCTGCTTCGACTCCACGCATTGGCCGTGAACCGAGCACCTTGTGTCTTCGTGTACGCGTCTTCGACGCCATGATCCTTGGCGCCCTCTATGCTTGGCGTCATTGTCTTTACGGTCGAGGACGACGACGCCATTTTCCACGCCGCCTCAGACTTCCCGGAAAGGTCTAGAACTCGCGGCCCATGGAAAAACTAATCAAGCTTCGTTCGTCTTCATCCTCGTAGAGGAGGGGGAAACCGAAGTCAAAGGCCAAGGGCCGCTCACCCAGCATGGGGATGGCGATGCGCAAGCCGAAGCCCACGGACAAACGCCAATCGGATGCATCGTCGTCGTTCAGCGTGGTTCCGAGCGTACCGAAATCCGTGAACGCAACGGCACTGAAGCGCTTTGACACGAGCGGAATCTCGTACTGCAACGAGTTGATAAAGGCAAACTCACCGCCCGTAGGACGGTCGTTGATATGAGGACCCATTCCACGGAATGCGAATCCGCGGAAGTTTCGACCACCGGAGTAGTAGCGCTCGTACGGGGCGACCTCAGGTGTGTCGCCAAACGCTTCGGCCCACTGAATCGAGGTTCGTGCCTCAATGCGGTGCTTGCCCCCCTCATCGTTCTCATGCACGACCCAGAATTGGCGATGAGCAAACTCGGCCTTGCGGAAGTTGTGATCGCCGCCAAGGAATCCGCCGGCAAGCTCCCACTTCGCGGTTGTTGTGGACTCCCACGTGGGATTCCGAATGTCGTCGGTGCGACGCATGCGCAACAGCCCCGAAATGGCACGGAGCTCGTGCTCGCGTCGGAAGAGGTACGCGCCCGGCACTGCGGCGCTACCGATGTCCCCAATGTCAATCCACTCATGCCGCCAACTGAGGCCGGCAGTGATCACCGTGCTGTCGTCCTTGGCCCGGTAGATGGGATACCCCAGGCCGGTTGCATAACCCCACGTATCGGTGATGTAGGACTCGCGGAATCCGAAGCGCCTGTACACGGCTATGTCGAACGACACTTCGGAACCGAACAAACGCGGCTCGCGAAAGCCCACGGAGAACGCCGACTCTTGGGTACTTGGCGCCAAGAAGATGTTGAACTCTTGCCCGGCACCCGTGAATGCACGTCCCGATGCAAGGTCGGCCCACGACGTAGGAAAGCGTGCGATATCAAAGTTGCGCTTACGAAAACTAAAGCTTCCGCCGAACCCGCCATTGGTGGCCAACTGCAACCCAAAGCTTGCCTTGCCCGTTTTACCCTCTTGCACTTCGTACGTGGCCGTCTTGTACCCCGGCAGAAGTTCGCCATCAGGGCCCACGGCATCGTCGAGTCGCATCGACGCGCGTTCGTAGAAGCGCTTGCTACGCATACGCGCCAAGCCTCGATCTAGCTCATTGCGATCGACGAAACCTGCGCCGGTGAGCGCACCCCAGTTGACGGTCAGGGCCGGC
>JAVJHY010794356.1:0-17026 GCA_035593235.1 Phascolosoma agassizii | reverse complement strand
GTACTCGTGAACGCCACACCAAGACCATTGGTTACGCGGGCGTAGGCATCAGCCATGTTCAAGGCGCCCGCTTCTCCTCTTGCCGGCACAAAACGTATCTCACCGCGCTGACCGATTGCGTCAAGTATGGGCATATTATGAATACTGATCACGCCGAAAGCGGCTTCGATGTGGCAGGCCTCAAGGAATCGTACGACCAATTCACCAATTGTGATTTGCTCGGTTTTTTTGGGCATTAGGCTGTTCTCGTCTTGACGTGGACCCTGCGGGTAAGCATCGCAATAGATGAGTGTATCAAGTGTTCAAACACAAAACACCGTTTGTATTAGAATACAAAATTGACCAAGAATGAATCAACGAAAAAAGAGACATTGTGGCTTTTGATTCGGCGATTTCCCACTTGTGCAAGCTCCCACAATGAGCTAATATGTTTGAATACATAAAAAGCGATTCATATATCAAACATTATGACCGGTAATGTACTGCACCTCGGACTTGATTTATTGGCCGATGGGCCAGTCGACGTACGCTTCGGTAATCATCGCATTGCAGTTATTGATGTAGAAGGGGTGGTCTCTGCCATTGACAATCTGTGTCCACATGCGGGTGAGTTGCTGAGCAACGGACACGTTCAAGGAGTGAATGTAGAGTGCGCGTTACACAATGCTCGCTTCCACATTCCTACTGGAAAATGTCTGAACGGGCCGGGGAGTGACCTTTCGACGTTCCCGGTTCGGGTCACCCGGGATTACATCTTGGTCGACTGTGGGTTGGATGCGATTTCAATCCCGGACAAACAACAAGCGTAGAAAAAATCAGGAGAAAGAAAGATGGCTGAGCTAAGTGCATCGCAATCAACGAATGAGGCACTTTTCGCGGATGCTGAACTGGACGATGAATTTGGGGAGTTGATCGAATCGCGGATCGCGCGTTTCGAATCACGAAAATACGACTGGAATGCTCTTAGGTTTCAGGAGGACTTTAATCCTGTCTATCGCAGGGCTCAGGTACGCTACCTCGGAACCGGCGCGGCGGGTGTTACTTCGGACATGAATGTCGTTCCGGCAGATCACTTCACCTTCTCAACGATGTGTCTTCCGGCCGGCTGCGAAGGGCCACTGCACGTGCATGATGACGTGGAGGAAGTGTTTTTTTGCCTCAAAGGCAAGATCAAGCTATTCCTGGAAGACGGGGACAAGCGATACGTTACCTACTTGAATGAGCGGGACCTCGTTTCCGTTCCACCCGGTATCTACCGGGGCCTGCACAACGTTGGCCAGGAGGAAGCATTGATGTTCGTGATGCTGGGCAGTCCCAAGCCGCAGCTTCCAACCTACCCGGATTACCATCCGCTGTCGAAATTGCAGCGCGACTGATTGAGGAAACCGATATGACTGAGTGGAACGAGAATCTGACGCCATGGCGTGAGAAGGCGCCGTCGAACAAGGGCGGCAAGGGTAGCGTCGAAACCTACGACAAGCTGGAGAACGTCGTTTGGCAAACCCGGACGGCGCCGCCTACGGACTATGAGAATGCCCTCGGCGATGCGTTAGAGGACATCATGTCTGATGGCACCCATGATCTCGCCGGCATCGTTGCGGGCCTTGCAACGCGGCGCGTGAAGGCACAAGACGGCTCGGACTTAACGGAAGAGAGTTTCAGAGCAGAACTCAGGCGTTTGGCCTGACTACTGGGGATAAAGACATGGCTCAGATCGACAATGCAGAACTGGAGCGGCTCGTTGAACAACGGCTAAGGCTCGGTGTAAAGAACTTATGGTATCCCGTGCTTGCGAGTTGGCAGGTCCGCGAACACCCGGTTGGAATTACGCGACTCGGGGAAAACATTGCCGTCTGGCGCGACCAGGAAGGCAAGGTACGTGCAATCGAGGATCGTTGTCCGCACCGTGGCGCACGGATGTCGCTAGGCTGGAACCTTGGTAACCGACTGGCATGCTGGTACCACGGCATCGAGATCGACGGAGACGGTGTGACGGTAGACGTACCGGCGGTGGATCATTGCCCTTGGAAAGGGCAAAAGCGCATCAAAAGCTATCCTGTCGTTGAGCGCAACGACGCAATCTTTGCTTACTTCGGAGACGAACTGCATCCAGATCAGGTCGAATTAGATTTGCCCGAAGAGATGAATTCGGACGAGTATTCTGGGTTCTTGACCGCTCAATACTGGGACTGCAATTATGGCTATGCCGTCGATAATGTCATGGACCCGATGCACGGCGCATACTTGCACTCGGCCTCACACACGATGGCCTGGGGCGACAAGAAAGCCGTGATGAAGCTCGACAAAACCGAAAAGGGCTACCGGTTCGAGAAAAAGGAACAGTCCGGGGTGAATTTTGACTGGGTCGAGTTTGGCAACACCGGTGCACACTGGTTGCGGCTGTCGATTCCGTATAGGGACAATGTCGGTCCGGGCGGTGATTTCTACATCGTCGGCTTGGTTACACCGATCAACGAAGAAAAATGTCAGGTCTATTTCTGGCGTATTCGCAAAATCTCCGGCTGGCAAAAAGATCTGTGGCGCTTTCTGTACAAGAATCGGCTCGAAGGTCGCCATTTTGCAGTTCTGGAAGAGGACCGCCTCATCCTGGAGACGATGGCCGCAGATTCCCGTGAAAATGAGAATCTCTACCAGCACGATAAAGGACTGACGCGCATTCGTTTCGACCTGAAGAAAGAAGCCGAAAACCAGGTCAAGGCGCTCATGGAAGCGCAGGCATCAGGTTGACGCTAAGGGCTCGAGAACGGCAGTGAACGGAACCTGCGTTATCGGAACAAAGCCGTGTACACCGTTCTGGCGCTGAACATGGACGGCAAAAAGGAGGTACTGGGCCTGTATCTGTCGGAGAGCGAGGGTGCGAACTTCTGGCTTTCCGTACTCACAGACTAGCAAAATCGCGGCGTCGAGGACTTTCTGATCGCCTCGGTGGACGGCTTAACGGGCTTCCCAGAGGCCATTGCCTCGATTTATCCGGACACGGAAGTTCAGCTTTGCATCGTGCACCAGATTCGAAACTCACTGCGCTACGTCGCTTCGAAAAACCAGAAGGGGGTTCTTGGCCCAAACCGCCGAAAATCTGCACTAGTGTAAGGCGGCCGATCACGAGCAGTATCACCTATGATAGTAGCTTTTTGAGGCAGCTGTCATGTCATATCCCGTTGATAATAAAGAAGAGATGTTTCTGCCGCAAAGCGATCGCCCTCAATATGATCAAATAGATACAGAGTGTATTTAATGGATATTCGACCCATAAGGAATTCAGCGGACCACGAGAGTGCCCTGAAACGGATTGGCAGACTAATGGAGTCAAAGAAGGACACGATTGAGGGCGATGAACTCGATGTGTTGGCTACTTTGGTCGAGGCCTATGAGCAAGACCATTTTCCAGTCGAGTCACCAGATCCAATCGAAGCCATCAAGTTTCGGATGGAGCAAATGGGATTGGATCGCAAGGACCTAGAACCGTTCATAGGATCGCGCGCGCGCGTATCTGAGGTACTAAACAAACGTAGAGGGCTTTCCTTGGCAATGATCAGGTCATTGCATGAAAACCTCGAAATTCCTCTGGATGCACTGATAGGCCGGGAGAGCTAGCCCCATCAATATATGCGTATAATGTATACAAGGGCGAATCTTCGGATTCGCCTTTTTCTTTGAATTATCCGCGGCTTATCCAACTGCGCCTAACTACGTAGTGTAAGAAACAATGGATTGTTCAGTGTCTGGAAAGACGAAGAATCGGCAATTCCTTTTGGCAACAGGAGCTTAGGCAAACTACATTTTGTAATTTGCGCAGTGCCGGACGGCTGGGCAGCAGTCTAAAATGGACACTTGCTAGACGTTTTTCTCGTCGCGTACTAGATCCTGATCGCTAAAAAGCTTTTTGTGAGTGAGAATTGGCTACATGGCAGCAATAGAAAACAAGATAAGGGATAACTTGGTCAATCGCCTCGACGTTTTCGAAGAAGGAATGACCTATCTCGACAAAGAATCCTTCCTACCCAACGACAAGGGCACACGAGGGTTTGTCGACCTCCTGGCGAGAGATTCTCTAAATCGATATGTCTTGATCGAGTTGAAGCGTAGTGATTCGGTCGCCCGACAAGCTATTCATGAGGTGCTCAAATATATCGAGGGCATCAAAGAGAATAAGAGCCTCAAGAACGACGAATTCGTAGCCTATATCGTCTCAACCGAATGGAGAGAGCTGCTTGTGCCATTTTCGTCGCTAGTCAAAAAAGTTTCCTACGACGTTATAGGCTACAACCTGACCATTGACGAGAATCTAACACCTGTTTCTGCAGAGCGCATACGACCACTCGCCCTCACTAATGAGCGCCTCCTGAGCGATCAGCACGCTATTTGCTTATATACCACGGAGGAGAAGCTTCAGCAGGGTATCAAAAGCCATATTGATTGCTTCTCTCAAAAAGGCATTAATGACTTCGTTCTACTGGTGCTCGATACGCACCCCGATTTTCGGGAGCACGAACTTCATGCAACTATGACAGCATTGGAAGACGTCGCCAAGACATATGGTGGCGCTCCATCCATGACCCTTGAGGAACTAAAGAACCAGATGCCCGAATATCGACATATGGTCTACTCCGCTGTACAGGTGATGGATCCTGAGAAATACTGGGCGATTCTCGAAAAGGATGAGGAGACTTATGCTGAGGTAAAGGAATACGAAGAGTCATTTGACGAAGAGGAGTTTCAAGAAACACTACACGAGTATGCAATCGAAAATGCCAAACCAAGACCGTTCCAGGAATTCTATGAGATAGGGTATCCCGCCAAGCTACAGAGCAAGCTGTTAGAGCAGGAAAAATGGCAAATTCGAAAGTTAATTCGAGGAGGGCGGTTAGCTGAAAATGATCTCTTGAGCGATGAATTGCTGATCGATGAGTTAGCTGGCGCTGGAGGAAGCAATCGACAGAAATATTCGAAAGAATTTTATTCCTCGAATTCAGCCGTATTCGATCAGCTGTCGAAGGAAATAAAGCAATGTCTGATCAATAACGAAATTTGGTCTGGTGGTTTGGTAAATGCCGTTGAAGAAATAGGGGATTTATCTAAGAGGCACGCATTTCAAGGTAGAGTGAACATTTATAACCCTTCAAATACGTTGTTATCGATTAATTTGATTGCGACATCGGCCGATCTAGAAAGCGCAATGCGTTGGGTGCCAAACTACTACATTAGTATTGAAGGAAGTTCGATTAAACGAGCGTATTTCGGATGTCTCGAGCGATGCCACGGCGATGCCGACCTTGAAAAAGTATTTGAAGCAGGCTTTGAAAATGGCGAATCAGAGTTATTACTGTCATTGACCTGGGGAGGTTATCTGACAAACGATATAGACCTTGGTCCGCTTTTCGGGCTGGCATATGCAAATTTCAAGGTTGAGCTGGAAAACTCTCGGCGCAACTTCTTCAAGTTCGATGGCTTCAGATACGAGGAATGTGGCGAAATAGACCCGTTTCTTGGAATCGCAAAATTCATGAAGGAACGAGACTCATTTGTAGCGGATGTAGTGCAGTTTTTCTCGTCAAAAACAGTGGCGCCAGGAATAGTAAAATTCTGAGCCAAATACCAGATTTTGGAAAAAGTGCATCTACCCGCTTTGTATACACGTGCACTAGAAATTTTGTCGGGGTCGACTGGCCGAGACCGCATGATCGCAATTTGGACATGGCACGGTCCGGATCGATGGCGGTGCGGCGGAAATAGGCATTTCAAAGACATCGCGGCATGCTTCGCAAACGAACCACCGCGTTTTCTCACTCGTTTTCGCTGCGTGAATTTGCCTATGGTGCGCAGGAGACTGAGGCGGGCGCCGACCGGATGAGAGCGATTCCTGGGCTGGCGGCTTCTGATCGGCGTCGCGATATTCTTCATTGGTCTCTTGAATCTTAGCCGCAAATCTGGCGCTCAAGTCACTTATCGCTTGAATGGTTATTGGATTGGACAACCACTTTATCTCGGGCGAGTCAGAGTAGATCAAATCTCTCAATTCAGCCTTTGTTATCGAATAGTTAATGGAACCGAGGTCTATCTCTACGGCAGTGACGTCATACCCGGATTAGCTCAATTCGTTCACTAGGTTTTTCCATCTTACGCTACCTTCCTGGCGAAGACAGCGGGTGGTTGATAATTCAAAGAACTGTGTGGTCGCTCTTCAACGAATAATGTATTCAAGGGCGATTCTTTGGATTCGCCTTTTCTGGTTTGTGATCAGTCCGTTGTCCTACTGAGCCATACCACGAAGTGTAGGAAATCACTAATTGTCGCGTGGCATGGAAGAGGGTAACTCGCTAAACACCTTGTGCGGAAAAGGTTTGATAAACTTACACACACGTCGTAACTTTTCGAAATCTTCTGATCGAAAGGCTTGAACTACGATGCGCTGTCTTTCTTTAGCGACTTTGCTAGATTGTCAATCGCGTCAAGCATTTTTCCGGTGGTATCATTCTCAGCGCTTCCGATGGCCTTGCGATCAACCGGTGAGCTGAATATGACATTTGAAGCGAACGTTATCATTTGATCTCTTACTTTTTCATCTTCTGCCAAGCGTCCATAGTTGGGTAAAGCCGAAGCAACTGCTTCTTTGTGAGCGTACTCCTCCTCGTAGCTCCTTTCTTTTCTATATTGAGAAAATGAGAATCCGAATATTAGGTAGATAGGAACCAGAGTTACAGTCCGAATGAATATCATAGGCCCAAGGCTGTCAAAAGTAGCGACTGTTTTTTCGGTTGCTTGCAGCATTGGTGAGACTACTTCAGCGAGGTCCGTCGTATATTTGATCGCGAATATCGTCGAAATGATCCAAACAGCACCCCAAAACATGCGCCCCCAAAACAAATTCCATTTTCGTTTACGAAATGAATTTGATAGAGATCCCACAATGCTCGGATCAATCAAGTTGTTAACGCGCAATTCCAAGTCGGTTACGTTTTTTGTAGCTCCCTTCCAGTTGGCAATCTCTTCTTTGTAATTGTTTCGGAGTTGCGCCATATCCGTGCCCGCTCCAATCAGGTAGTCAATATTACTCATCATGGCTTGATGATTTAGTGCAGCAACCTGTTGTGCGAATGGTTGAAAATGTTGTTGAACTGGCTGTTTGGAAAGGGCTGTATATTGAGAATTTGCTTTCTGCATATGATTGCGAATTGCATTCAATGCATTGAAAGGAATGTTTGCTAGTAGTTCCTTTTCTATGAGCTCCCGGAATCCAGTTCTTAGCTGGTCAACGCATTCCATGAGCTCCTCTTTATCGAGACCGTCCCACTCAGCGATTGTGACTTCGGGCGGTTCAAGAATTACCCTAACGTCGTTAGCGTCAAACGTCTCAAAATGTGTTTTTAGCTGCTGAATCGTTGATAATTTGGACATGTCAGTTGTCCCCGATGCTGGGTGAGCTGGGCCAGGAAAATGACCCCACTAAAAATGTTTCTTCTAAGCGTTACTGAAGCCTTTGACGCAGCTTTGTTTCCTGTAAAAATTTTGTTGGCCATCAGGAATTCCAAATATGCTCGAAAAGCCATGAATTGTAGCATTTGTACGGGTATTGCTAACTAATAACCAAATGGACCATTCATAGATCATGCTCGCTGGGCATTTTCCAATATTGCGTAATAGCTTTCTGGGTCCTTTTCAGCAAGTGCTTGCCAAACAAGGCCCATCAACGCGATGTCACTTGGTCCAACATTTCTTCCGTCCGGCCCAAACAACCTACCGTTAACGACTTTGAAGTCACGCCATTCATCGTCAAGAATCTTGCCGTCACGATAAAGCCGAAATAATCGCAAGACGGTAGTAGGGGGATTGCGTCGCCCAGCCTTGTAATGTTCCGCGGTCCCAACAGACACACCACACCATTCCGCAATCACTTCGGCTGGAAAGCCGTAGAACGGGCTTGCCGGTGATGTTGGAATGCGTTTGCGGCCCACAAAGTTCTCGAAACATGAATGAAGTCACACCCGTCTACATACGGATGAGGCCTTTCATTACTTCATTTTCACGCTTCGCTGGCACATGCGCCCTAATGTGCCTTCTTTGTGTCCCGAGCCAGGTTGCTCGCGGTTGGATCGCTTTTGACGGCGTGGTCAATATCTAAATAGAAAGACCTGTCACTTTTATAGACAGTTGGCTGAATCGAGTCAAGGGTCATGTCGGATACAAGATGCCGTCCTCCATGAATTCATCGAGCATTCGCTTGACTACTTTTGACGTCTCCCAAGCTACGAAGCCTGACCGACCGTTATCGCGAAAGTAGTTATGCGAATTCCAGGTACGTCGAGCTTTAATGTGAGCTCGTCGAATGAACCGTACTAGGTGCTTACCAACGGCCTGCGGTACCCGAATAGTCTTGCTAATTCGTGGCTTACCCCAAACACCCCAAAATCGACCGACGTTCGCGAATTCAGTAGGGACATCCTTTTGCTCCATCTTGGCTGCGTATTTCATGACGTAGCTACCTAGGGCAGGGGGGTGACGAAAAGTTTCTATACGCGTGCCCGCTTCCAAATGTCTTGGATCACCACTGCCGACGATCTGGTACCAAGCCTTCGCGACCGATTCTTTGTCGAGAGCTTCGCGAGTGAAAATGTGAAAGTGCGGTGCTCCACGCCTCTGAAATTCCAATACCCAAAGACCCGTTGCAGCTCCATTTCGAGTCATCCATTGGCGAAAGCGTTTCCAGTGCTTCTTGACCAATTGGCCGTCCAATGGAAATTCACCGGGGTACGTGAGCGTCAACATTATTTCCAAGCCGGGAAAGTTACGAGCGGTAAACATCAGGCGGCGTTTGGACGCATTGGTGAATTTCGTAACACTCGACCGGATGCCACCACCTAGACGAGGTTTACTGGTCAATCGGTAGCTGCGCCGGATTCGTATATCTCTCTGTCCAACTTCGAGCGTGATCTCTCTACGAGGTTTCTGTGCAGATATGCGACTAATGACAAGCCCAGAAGGGCGCTTGAGTTTCGATGGAGCCCGCGCTTCGGCGTCTGGCTCCCCCCGGGCCGTGCTGCGTCGGCCCAAGGCCTTCTTGCACCAGCCGCCGTCGCTTCCCATCGAAACATCGGCGCTAGACGTGCCCTGAACGGCCCGATGCTGCGCATTCGCACCGTTCAGGGCACTGTCATGGCTGCTAGGTGTTTTAGGGTATTGTCGAGAGTGGTGTTTGGACGGCATTGGCTGATCCTCGATTGAGGTTCAGACCTTACTATATGCGTGTAATGTATATTATGTTAAATCACAGATGAAACTCAATAGCATCGATACGATTCTTCGTCGCATGCAGATGCCACGACGATTCGGTATTGAGTTCACGTACAATTTCTACTAGAACAGAGAACGAAAAACGGCGGCCCTGAGTGTTATGTGAGTAGGCGAACCTCGCCGGTCCAGGTTTGCAGTAGATCGGAGCCAGATGACTCATCTTGCGGGTCGTGTGCAACGACTCGGTCGCGTCCTGCAGTCTTGGCGCGATACAGGGCTTCGTCTGCACGACCCAATAAGGATGTCAGGTCTGTGCCCGCGGGGCCGTAAGTTGCAACGCCAATACTCGCCGTGACCCTTAATGAAGCGTTCTTGCATTGAATAGGACTGTCGGAGATGGCACCGCGAATCCTGTTTGCGATGACGACAGCCTCCTCCGCATCTAGTGGAAGGATCACGCAGAACTCTTCGCCGCCGAATCTGGCGGCCAGCTCGCCCTTGCGGAGTTGCGATCGCGTACGCCGTGCTACCTCAATAAGGACTCTGTCACCGGCGGCATGGCCATGGGTATCGTTGACGTTCTTGAAATGGTCCAAGTCCAAGAGCAACACGGACAAAGGCTCACCGCTGGATCGCGTCTTATCAATCATCTGCGTTGCGCCCTGTTCCAGCGCGCGACGATTATGAATTCCGGTCAATCCGTCGTACAGGGCTTCTTTGCGGAGTTCTTGTGTTGCGTTGTTCACCGTTGCATTCGTTGCTGCTTTGAGAATGACATAAAATCCAGCGCAAGAAAAAGACCAGGTCACGATCAACGCCATGAACCACCCGATTCGTCCCGCGTTGGGGCCCAACAGGAATTCGAACATGTCGAATCCGAGCAGCGATTCAGACTGCATCGCCAAATGTCCGACGCCCATGATCACGAAGCCAACAGCAAGCGCCGCCATACCACGCCCTATTTGGTCTGCCGATAGTTCGATTCCCGGCTTGCGTAGCAATACCGCCGAACGCGTCGCGAAAGTAATTGCCATCACAAGCAGCGGGATTTCAAGCAATTGAAATATTACGGTCGGATTGTGTTCCACTCGGGCTCTCGTCTTTGACTAGGTAGTTGAGGCTTCGGCAATTTTACTACTTTGGTCATGTGGGCAAAATGATCCACGTCACGATTCAGCATCAGGGTTCTTTGCCCGCGATGAGGCATTGCAGGATTGAATTCAAGACTGCAATGCCGCAATGCGTTCCTGAAGCGGCGGATGCGTCATTGTCAATTTCTTAAGGCCGGCCATGCCTAGCAAACCGCCGTTAATGCCCATCGCTTGCATGCCTGCCGGTAGTTGTGCCGGTCGCTGCAGTTCCTCTAGTCGTTGCAGGGCAGCGATCATCTTCTCTTTTCCAGCGAGACTAGCCCCGCCGGCGTCAGCTCGAAACTCACGCCAGCGGCTAAACCAGCGAACGATCAAAGTCGCTAAAAAGCCAAATACAAGCTGCGATATCATGTACGTCATGCGGTAGCCGATCCCTCGGCTGTAGCCGTAACCAGCGTCATTGTATCCACCGCCGCCGCGACGATCGACCAGCGTCGAAACGGCGTGCGAAAGGATGATAACGAAGGTGTTCACCACGCCCTGAATCAGTGACAAGGTCACCATGTCACCATTTGCGACATGGCTAATTTCGTGACCGAGCACCGCCTCTGCCTCATCTTTGCTCATGGCCGTCAACAGGCCGGTGCTCACCGCGACGAGTGCGTCGTCTTTTTTTGCACCCGTGGCAAACGCGTTTGGTGCTGGTGAGTCAAAGATCGCGACTTCAGGCATGCCAATTCCGGCTTGCTCTGCCTGGCGACGGACGGTCTCTATTAGCCATTGCTCCTCGTCTGTCTGCGGCGATTCGATAACCATAGCGCGGGCAGATCGCTTCGCAACGGACTTCGACATCAACAATGAAATAAAAGAACCTGCCATGCCGACAACGCCTGCCATCAAAATTAGCTGCGTGGTCCCCATGCCAGGCTGGTTTAGCCCAAGCGCAGTAACAACGAGGTTGAGAACAAACAACACAGCAATATTCGTACCCAGGAACAGGGCAATTCGCATCATCGAAAATCTCCATCCAATCGGTGCAATAGTCTAGCAGTCCCGAATCATTGCTGCCTGCAGAGCGCGTGTACTGCCGCAATCATCAGTCGTCACTAAAGCCAGCAACTACGTGAGATCCATCGCAAAACGGTTTGTTCTTGGACGCACCGCAACGGCACAACGAATATTTCTTTTCGCAGGCGCCCGATGCCCAATCGCCGTTCGTTAGCGAAATATTGCGAACGTGGCAAGGGCCATCTTTCTCGATCGTCAACCGTGCACCGCTGTTAGTTTCATGGCGACTCGATTTACCGTTGATCCGGTGTCGCAATGCACCTGACGGACACGCACGGACAACCTCCACTATTTCCTCAACGTTTCCTTTGTCGGGATCGATCCACGGGTTTCTGGTCGTATCGAAGACTCGCCCGAGCCGCTGGCCACACTCGCTAGCTTTCGAACAGAGTAAGCGATTGTAAAGAATGGTCACTTCCCTGCCCTCATAACTTAGGATTTCGTCAGCCGTGCGCTGCGGTGATTTGTCGTCAGAGAATTCAATGTTCGAATGCGAACCGTCACAGAAGGGCTTATTATTTGTAGCGCCACAGCGGCATAAAGCCATCGTGGCTTTGGCGGGTATCGCCACGCCATTTGCACCAACAAATTCTTTTACGCCAAATGCGATTGCCGGACCGTTCTCCCTTAACTCAATAGACGCGACATCATTCGCGACCCCCGCACCGGGTGCAGCGATTTTTCCGGTCAGGCGCAAGCCATCACGTATGTTAAGCCCCATCAGCGACAGGTTTGTCGCACCTGCAATCAGCTCCAATCCCTGGACCGCGTAGAACACGCCGTCAAAAGTACCGGCGTTGGCTTTCGAGGCGAGAAAAACGGCCGACGGCAGCAAGACCAATAGACCATTCAACGCAATGATTGGCATCCTTTTTTTCTTCGTGAGGACCTCGCTATCGTTTCGACCCTGGCCCAAAGACATCCCGGAGCCACCGGCGATCGCCATGGCAGGGATCAGCACAATCATTCCCCAAAGAATGCCGTTCTTGACACTCGTAATTGCACCGGCTGAACCCATCAACTCCGTTACAAGGGTCGACGACCAAAAGGTTGCTATTGTAAGAAATCCCACAACGCCGGCAATGGCGTGTACTTTCGCTTTCATCGTTGTTACCTCGCCAAGCTACGCAGTGGCTCTGCGCAGCTGGACATTGAGTTCTTTGAATTGGGGCATCTCGATTCTTCTTATGAATTCTTCAGTTGGCCAGAGCGTTCTCGGACTGTCCGCAATACTTTGAGAGCTTGCTTTACTTGCCGCTCGCTCAGGCCCTTCGAGAGTTGTTTCACCCACGCAATTTGGGATTTGTCGATCTTGCTCATCGTCCTCCTCCCCTCGGTGCTTATTGAGACCAGAGGCGCCCGCTTGTGATCAAGGTTATCCGCCAACACGAGCATTCCTAGCTTCTCGAGGTCGTTGACGATGCGTTGCACACCTTGGCGTGCCAGGCCCATGCGCCGCGCAATCTGCGCCACCGTCAGCGGCTGCCCGGCGAGATCGATGGCCCCTACAACTTGCCAGCGTGCACTGGTCAGTCCGTGTGGCTTAGTAATCCGGTTACCGGTGTCGAGCAACTCACCGTTCAATCGAAAGGTCTCGAGGATAAGGTCCGTTAAGGCTTCGTCTACAGGGCTTCGTTTCGACATAAATATACGATGTCATAATGACAATATATTGTCAATTACTTCTGTGACTACTTACGACCAAGCCATCGATAATCAGAATGTGAAAATTGCTAGTGCAATGAACGACAAGTGGTTCATTCAGAGAGCTTAGCCCTGCAAAGAGCGACAATTCCGATATTTTGCTAGGATGAAAAGCTTCCGAGGAAATAACATGATTTGTTTTATCGCCACCTTGAACGTTGCGGCCGGCCGCGAAGCAGACTTCGAACGACTGCAGACCGAACTGTCTGAATTGTCCCACGCGAACGAACCGGGATTGATCGCATACGACGTCATTCGTCATGCTGACAATCCCCGCACATATGTCGTTTATGCGCGCTTCAAGGACAGTGACGCGTTTGATTTTCACCAAGGCGCGGACTTTCACGAAAGACTGGTGCCGCCGATACTCGAATGTGTCGACGGCGAGATGGACTTGCAGTTTTTTGACTGGATATCCTGATCTTACGGCTCGACGTCGGTCGTCTGGACGACTTACGTCTACGTAGCCGCTTTCAATCCCCGTTTGCATACCTGGTGCGGATCAATTTCATCACGGATCAACCTGACCTGCTCCGTGCTGGGTGGGCGGGTTTCGACGATCCCTGAATCTGGGAGCAGCAAGTCGAAACCAGTAGCGTCTTGTACTTGCACAACGCTGACACCTGGATGAACAGACTTTAGCCTCATTTTCTTGCTGTCAGGGTGAAAATCCATTGTCGCGAGGTTGCTGACGACAACCACTGGACCACCGTCCAGACCCAATTGTCTACGTTCATCTGCACCGCCTAACCACCCGGCACCGGATATGAAGTCAACACTCCCGACTAGGCTGCGCGGCGAGTGGTCCATGACCCAAAAATACAGATTCTTGCCAATTGAACACATATCGGCGAGTCCTGCTGTGCCAGGAAGCCGGACCTTTGGTGCGTGGTAGTCTTTGCCGATGATAGAGTTGTTTGCATTACCGAATTGATCAATCTGGGCGGCACCGACGCAAAAGTTGCTGATCCAGCGCCCATCCTGCACCAGGTCCCAAAAATCGCGATACTGGTCCAAGTACATGACAGAGTCTTTCCACAGTGCGGCCTCCAGCGTAGAGGCGGGAATACTCCGCGGTTGCGGATCCAAGCCGATCGAGCTTGCAAACCAGACGAGCTCCGGCGCATGCGTCTTGCGTGCCAGCATGAAGGCCGCTACGGGAATAAACGACGCCATGCCATTGCAGACCTGTTGGCCATTATGGAAATAGTCGGCGAGCGTCACGATCATCAGTTCGTCGACACTGTAGTCTTTTGATGGCGGACTGGTCTGCCAGGCGTTGTTCATGCGGGGCTATCCCATGCCGTGACGCGACGTGTCATCTCCTGCCCGCCCACAGTTTGCAGATAGTCGGCCTGACTTCCGGGCGTTTGCACATGCCGTCGAATGAACGCCCTTGCAGCCTCGTCGTCACGCGAAACGGATACCCATTCCTCGTGCATCCGATCGTCGTAGCCGTAAGCTGGAAAAAAAGAAGTGGGATGAGCACCAAACGGAGTTTCCACCACCGCATCGACAGCAAAACCCGGGAGAATCGTCTTTTCAGGGGATTGTCTGAGCACGTCGCTAGCGACGATCTCTTCGACACTGACGATCACCTTTCGCGCCGCTTTCGGCATGATCGCAATATCGGGCCACATTGCGGTCGCTTCCATTTGCACATTTCCGTAGCGGTCTGCACGGTGCGCATGTATCAACGCGACATCAGGTCGCAGCGCCCTACAAGCGATCACCGGGCGACCGCCAAACGGGTCATTGAGTAGTGTCAGGTTTTCGGGATTCGCCTCTACCAGGTCGCTGCCGATTGCGCCCCGGCTGGGCAGAAAAGGTAATTGCCGCGCACCCGCCCCTAGTCGTGCATTGAGAAGAGATTCCGACAACTCTTCAACTCGAATATGGCCCTGCTCTACCCGTGCGCGGTATTGCTGACACAGGCCGAACTGCTCCATGCTGACCGCAGCGCCGATTAGTCGATTGATCACTCCCGCGGTAGCGAGCCAGTCCACCGCGATGCCGCCAACCAGTACAACCAGTCCGATGCCGCTTTTTTGCTGCCGAATCATCTCCCGTACTAGAGCCATCGGAGCTGCCTGCGTCGCCATGTTCTGCAATGCAACAACATCACCGTTTTCGATCAGGCCGATCGCATCTGAAAGCGTTGCTTGCTTTTGTCGCATGAGAGTTAGCTGCGAAAAACCGGCAGGGTCGCACCACCATCTATAACGAGCGTTTGCCCGGTGATGTAGCCGGCGCTGTCATCGGCTAGAAAACTCATCGCCGCCGCAACTTCATGGACTGACGCCCAACGACCCAGCGGTACACTGGCAGCCATCTGCTCTCGACGTTCCGCGGAAATTGCCTGCTCTACGCCAGCTGTTTGCACTAGACCCGGCTCGACAGCGTTGACTGTGATCTTGTCACGAGCAAATTCCAGCGCGGCCGCTTTGACGAATCCGTTGAGTCCGGCCTTCGATGCGGCATAGTGTGCGCAGCCGGGCACGGCTGCCCGATTGCCCTGGATGGAAGATGTGAACAGGATTCGGCCGGCCCCTCGTTCGCGCATGAACGGCAGGCAGGCCTTACTGAGTCGAAACGCGCTCGTCAGGTTGACATCGATCACCTGTTGCCATGACGTGTCTTCCATCGTCTCGATCGGCGCATAAGGAAATATCCCGGCATTGTGAACGAGAACATCGATACCGTCACAAAGTTCTACTGTTCTCGCTATCAAAGATTGCACGCCGTCGGCTGCTGAGATATCCGCTACGACTCCGTGAGCCTTTGCACCGTTGTTTTCTAGTTCAGCACTCACGGCTTGTACATCGTCTGCGCTACGCGAATTGACAACGACCGTTGCGCCGAGGTCCGCGAATCGCTGTGCGATGGCTTCGCCAATCCCCCTGCCGGAGCCAGTGACGATTGCAACCTTACCGTCGAGCGAACGTAAACTCGTACTATTCACCGTTGAATGCCATTGACTGTTTTCCTGGTTCGATTAGATTCATCCTGTGATTCCCCGCAACTGATCGATGAATCTTAAGCAGCCACGCGCCAATTCGACGCGATCATCTAGGCTGCGCATCACGGTTTTGGTCGACATAGTCTCGATCCCCAATGTTTGCAACTGTTGCTCGTGTTGCGCATCGCCGGTATCAAAAACCAGTCCATCGATGACGTCCGAATAGTGTGTGGCGATGGTTTCGACCGTGTTCGGAATCCCCAGCTCACGCATGATTTTGACAGTGGGGCCCTTTATTGCCCGTCCGGCCACAACGGGTGAGACGGCATCAATGGGTGCATCAACCGCTCTTCAACTAGCTACAATTGACAATAGAATAGCGTTTTGTATAGAGGATTGCGGGTTTTCAAATGCATTTACATTGATGAAGCTTAGAGTCTGGTAAAACCAAAGCAGACAGATATTACAGAACAAACACTGAGGAGGAGAGAGAGATACAGAATCAACGGCAAGAAACCCCCTGTCAGTACTTAGCAAAATTTTGAAAATTGCATGTGGTGGATATCATACATTAATATTATGTGAAAATAATGAAATTTTTTGTTTTGGAAATAATTATTTTGGTCAACTCATAAAAATAAGGCAAATCTAAAGTGCTAAAACGATCACCTGATGAATGATAAAAAGGTGTTTCGTCATTAGTCTCCCAAGATTCTCCAACTAATACAGCAGAGTATCCTTGTCCCCAAAAACTCGCATGATCACTAGCTGTAGTACCAGGATTAACTTCTATGACGTTTAAATCAAAAGTATAGCTATTTAAAACTGCAATAATATCATCTTTCATAGCAACTGAACCTGCAATATTTCTTACCATACGTCGATATAACTATATAATACTACCAAAGAACACATCAACAATACAAACAAAAATAATGAAACTAAAGAAGTAGTT